>JACEVL010000062.1:395000-646240 GCA_020284085.1 Aporrectodea caliginosa
CCAATGTATACCGTTGCTATAGGTTCAATAAACGTGGACGTCTAAAAGCTGAAATACCTTCTGCTGAAGGTTGTTCATATTACTAGGAGCTTCGATGAACATGTTTCGAATATAGCATTTTAAGAATAAATCTTCCATGAGATAAGAGAGAACACTGAACATTTACCATATGAGAGTTCTTTTCTGTGCTTCCTAGAATGTTCAAGATTCGGCTAAAGCGAGACACTGGAATCTACAGTCCGGACCTGGTGGTCGAGAACAGCAACAGCTCCATCTACTTCGACTCCAGCAGAGCATACAGAGGATATCTCGAAGGTCGTACCTACTTACTTACTCATTTATCTATTCATATCTACATTTTCATTCGTTTATTTAGCGCCAAAGTGTGTTAGGGTGCATTAATCAATGACACTCAAAAGACACTTGTTGATCCTCAGACTCCATCGTGCATTCAGTAATGTGAAGGCATACGATGTAATGTAGTCAATGTAATGTTTTCAATTTAATGTATTCTACCCTCATGTAGTACCAATTACAAAGAAAATCCTCTTGACGTGTAAAACCACTCGCTCTGAAACAAAACAGTTCTTCAACCACTGACATTATAAAAGCAAGAGAGATGTCTCTTGGGTTCTTTGTAGTCAGTTGCTGATTGTAGCTATATATGCGAATCTCAAGCTTTTCTTAGCTATAATGTCAGTATGTCATCTCCACTGTGAAAACAAGTGTGTTCACATTTTATGCACATTTTGAGATACGCTTAAAGACCAGTAAGCAAAGTCATAAATGTTATCTGTAAGATGACACAAAGGCTTAAAATCTTAAAAGAAAAGTGGGACATTTTCCATTGTTTCTGCACAACAGAAATGAGTCAACTGTTTTCCTGATGAAACACAAAAGACCAGACGCTATTTTACGTATAAGACAGATCTATCTTTGCAAAGCACTGACGGCTGACATGTAACGCCTACTGTTCGATAAACCCAGTAAGAGCAGTAAGATCACAGTCTTCAGTGCATTCGCTGGTGAACATTCGTTCAAAAGATCAATAGAAGCATTAGAATGGCATGAGATCGATATATCCGATTGTCAATCACTTCACGCTGCGCTGTTGAAATGTCACTGAGTCAGTCTAACAATTTCCTTATCATCAAATTGGATCCAATTGTCAAGGTTCATGTCCGGAATTCTAGTCAATAATCCACTCTTCGCTGCAGTGGCTATGGCCTAAAAATAACCCCGGTTAGCACAACCTCAGTTCTTGCAACCGTGATTTCGTACACTGGCCGGTGTGGAGCCAGATCGGTTACAGGGAGAAAACATTTCCGAAATGTAATGGTTAATTCACGTTCGTCAACGTGATGTTTTCTCATACATGCAAATGTGTAGATTATCTGAGCGGCTGCTCAAACTTCTATATCCCCATCTGCTAAAGTATTGCTTTGTGCAGTGACGTCTCTGGGTTTTCTTATACGGGGCGTGGGGAGACTTGAAGGCGCCACACTGGCCGGCATACTACTAGCGTATAAAATGGCAAACCTCACTTCTAACGGGGGAAAGGAGATAAATGGAAGGAACGAATGAATAAAATACCGGATGTTCAGCTATACTTTTATTTTGTTCTACTTTACCGAGTATAGAAGCTTTTAAACAAGTTCGCTCATGAGCGCCTACAGTCCTGTGAATTTAAGGGGTCTATGCCTGTAACATATCAAATAATCCACGACTATTCTTTAGTCCCTTGTACTCCATTATCGCTCATTCATTCAAGACACCTGATTTTTAATTCTGCCTTTTGATTCTTGGCTTTCGTCGAATGGTTGACATCCATGCATTCTTGGAAGAACTGAAAGTTCTGCGAGACAACAGTGTACTTTTGCATTCGCACCAATGTCTTATGTCCTGTCAATAAAAGTGGTCTGAGCACCAGAACTGTTTTCGTCCGCGAATCGATGGGACACCACACCGTTTGGGGCGAGCGGGCGGCCCATAGAAGAGCGGGAAGTGCTAACGAAATTAGAGCCTAGCGGTGAGCGACGACGTCTTCCTGCAGTCACTGCTCCGAACCCCGTTATGACAGATCGCTGCCCAAGGGACCAATGAATAAGTCATGGATTAAATTAAATATTTATGGTGTGCCTCTTGGGCAAACTTTGTCAGCGACAGGCAGCCAGAGTGTCTACTGCGGAAAGGACACAGATGGACAGAGACACGCAGACGTAGGCAGAGGGGGAAGAAGAGATAGGTCGAGAAATAGGGCAGAAGAATAGGAACTGAAGCTGCGAGCGAATCTGCGATGCTAAAGATAAGAAGTCGGCGTAAATTTTAATGCGGTTATTTATTTTGGGTCAACACGCAATCGATCAATCATCCAAATATATCTCCATGTATATACGTAACTATGTGTATGCATATTATAAACTGCATACATAAGGAATGGGTCTTATAACAATATGGTCTCATATTATACATGTATGTAGGGGGCCTACCTACATATACATTAGACAAAGGATAACGAGGGGCTTCGTTGTTTGATTGTCAAAACAGCACTATATGAATATATAGATATATAATGTGTGTCTATGCATACTATGTACTCAATAGAGGTCTGCGGGTATAGCATTTTTGCTACCCGACCCGTACCCGTAACACATAACCGCTATCCGTACCCGTACCCGATCCGTACTCAAAATTACTACCCGACCCTACCCGTACCCGCGGGTATACCCGTACCCGTACAGTACCCGTCACGTCATTAACACGCCTTCCCAAAGCCCCTATTCCTACCAGGCCAATATAGGCTTACAACTCAGCATGCAGTGATAATAATAAATAGGCTGATGATGATGATGACGATGATAGTAGCAGTAGTTGTTGTTGTTGTAGTAGACCTAGTAGTAAAAGTAGTAGTAGTAGTAGTAGTAGTAGCAGCAGCAGCAGTAGCAGCAGCAGCAGCAGCAGTAGTAGTAGTAGTAGTAGTAGGCGTAATAATAATAATAATAATAATTATTAATAATAATAATAATAATAATCAACAGCAGCAGCAGCAGTAGCAGCAGCAGCAGCAGTTTTAGTAATGATGACAGGCAGTCAACTTATGGAACCTGTCATATGCAATTGCATTGTACATTTTATCTCCTTGGTATATATGCTTTAAGCTAGAACACTAAGTAACTGTTAATAGTTCGTTGCAACTTGCAGACACGGTCAGATTCATTGTGCGCCGATATCTCTATTATATGTAACGGTGACATTGTAACCCCAAAACTTCACGTCGGCACGGGTAAAACCGGGTATACCCATACCCGTGATGACCCTACCCGTACCCGACCCGACCCGTGAAATTGTACCCGACCCGTACCCGACCGCGCTATATGAATATATAGATATAATTATAATGTGTGTCTATACCATGCAGTCGGCCTATGTACTAAATACAAGGTATTTATGCTTATAATTATAAGGATCTGGCTTGCATACATTTACATATGGCACGCTGGTCTTATATAACATGGACGATATCGGCTGTGCCTGAGTGAACACATTGTTGCTAAAACATTATAAATATTGAAACATACCAGAGACCTATACATGTACATATGTATGCTCTAGGTATATATAAGCATATGTGTCGATGTGTATATATATGAGAAGGTGGTCTTATAGCTTCATGATGATTTGAGCTGCATTACGGCATTGGTGACTCTATTGTCATAAGACGTGTCTATCTTCATTTCAAGGGACAGCGTTTTCCTTTGACGTTCTTATCAACGGGTCTTTTGTCGTTGAGCAACAGCTGCCACTGGTCCGTTCCGTCTTGTAATTGCGGTCGCGTCGTCCATTAAGAAAATGACCGAAATACATTCACATACAGACGCATAGTATGCTGGAAAAAAGTGCAGAAAATAGTTTATCGTTACTTCACTTCTTAGGGCGGAGAGATGGTTGAATGGTAACAAGATGGCACGAAGATCAGAAGGACGCGGGAGCGATACCCACTAGCCCCATAAGGTTGACTCAGCCTTCCATTCCTTAGGTGGCGTTGGTAAAATGAGCAGTAGGACAGATGGGCGCCCTGCAGGATGCCACACAGTTAATTTCGACTCCTGTTAAATTTGTTATCATCTGTTACTACTACTATATGTCATGTAATCTTCCTGCGTTCTTGTCAGTTTGCTAGTTGACTATGAAAGGCAGACCGCCATAAATTAATTATTAATTAACGCCAATCATCGTCGATATGACGGCGTCGTTAAATAAACGATATTAACATAACAATTAATTATTCGTACATGTAGCTCAAGTTTATTTCTGCATAGGCTTTGATGATCTTAAAGGATTCAATATTAGTTAGTATATATTGGGTATAAGTTGCATTAATAAGTACTACCTAGTGAAACATTTAAAAATTATTTTCATGGATAAGTCTGAATGTGAAGCTTTGATTAATTGCATCGTCTATGAGAGAAATCTGTTTCATTCTGTGTCAGCAATGCAGACTTTGCTGATGGATGAAGTTACCGAATATATAACTTCCATTTATCAGGCAGGTGAGTGAGGTGGCAAGGAAGGCCCAAAAAGCATGAAAATCCTGCTTACAGGGGCAACTATTTGCTAATAATTAACAAAATAACAGAACGGTTAACACCTTGAATTTGCTATGGTACATCAAGTAAAATAAATATACAACTAATATGAAACCATTAAGCGAAAAGAGACAAACAGAAGGGAAAGGACAACTTAACCAGCAGATTAGCAGTAATTAATAAGGCTAATTAATAATGAGTCTTAACGACATCATATACCAAGTGAATGCATAACATTTTTTAAACCATTAAAGATTGGCCGCCTGTTGGATGAAGAGAGGAATCTTATTCCAAACACTCAAGCATTTTGTTAAACCAAGGAAGCTAAAATAAAGTTGATTGGTGAGCTATAATAAGTGTAATGTAACTGAGCATTAATATAGCACTTCTTCAAGATTTCTACTAAAATGCGCTCACTGCGTTAGTCCATATGATGTTAACTGTCATTACAAACGAATATATTACATCAGTTAGCAAAACAATGCAATATATAATTATGATGTTAGTGTAGGCAATCTTGTGTTGAAATAAAGTCTCCCCGGGGGAGAGTTTACTTCAACGGGGGATGAAATATTCTCTCCCCCCCGGAGACTATATTCTGAAACAAAGTCTCCGGGGGCGAATTTATTCTGAAACAGATCCGCCGGGGCAGAATCTATTTCGAAATAGAGTCTCCGGGGGAGGAGACTTTTCGGGGAAACTCTGTCACGCGACACCGGCCCTGGATGAAGTTACGAAATGACGTGATTTGAAGCGTGATTGCAAATGGGTAATAATGATGGCACTGAAGTAAATTAGCATAGCGTTTCAGCTTTAGATAAATTGATAAAGTACTTGCAAGCTGGCCTTACGAAAAATGTTTTAGTTGTTACCTCTTATTGCTAATTTACAAAAATAAATAATTATAATTTCATAATCGTCGTCGTCAAAATCATCATCATCATCATCATCGTCATTATCACCATCGTCATCAACGCCGTATTCGTCGTTATCATAGCCACCAACATCGTCATCATCCTCATCATTATCGCCATCATCACCATATCCTGACGCAAGCACTTGGCGATTTTGGATGCGATAAATGACCTCCTTTTAGCAGGCCTATATTCAACATAATGAAGAACAACTATTTGTATTAACAATGTGTCCACTATGATCATCACGACTACTACGGCCATAAAGCAGAAAGTTCGGTATGCGGACGATTGGTCATAGGACGATTGGTCATAGGACGAATTGTCATAGGACGACTGGGCATAGGACGATCGGTCATACGGACGATTGGTCATAGGGCCTATTGGTCATAGGTCACATGGGTCATAGGACCTGTCGATCATAAGTCCTATCGGCGATGGGACTATAGAAGGCTATCGAAGGCTAAAACAGAGAAGTTTTTAAAACATGATCAACCATTTACTTGATCATTTGCTGTGAAATACGTAATTCGAAATACGAACAATAGGCCTACGTGAAAGTCTGGAACTATCCTAATAAGTTTCTTGATTGGCACTGATTGTATTTGTCTAAAAACGATCAGTGCCCCCAATTCGTGCCTTTAATACTTGAGTAACATACGGGTCAAACGTTTATTATTTCGACCGAACGTTAAGTTCTTTGAAGTGAGTACTGTTGATGCCTCTAAGTTATTATCCTAATAAGTTTCTTGATTGGCACTGATTGTATTTGTCTAAAAACGATGAATGTCCCAAATTGCTGCATATTTTGCGTTCGGTGTGTCAAGCTTAAAACTAAGAATGTCCATAACTAACGACTACAACCAAGTATGTCGGTTTATTAGCGGCATATGACCAATAGTTCTACGACCAATAGGCCCTATGACCAATGACCAATGAACGTCCTATATGTCCTATGACCAATCGTCCTATGACCAATCGTCCTATGACCAATCGTCCTAGAACCGAAATTTCATCAGCATCCTATGTCATCTATCTAATATACCAGCAAATTCCATATGTTTTGGTCACGATTATTTGAGGAACATCTCAAGAGATTCAATGCAAAAATCTCTTCTTCACAATATTAGGTTATATAAAACAGATTGTTCCATTTAATAATAAGTTCTCCATTTATAAACAATTGAACACAACTAAAAATTAATCCCGGCTGAATATGTTATTTTAAAATGTAATTTTTGTTGTTCGCCTCAGTTGAAAAGACAGTGCAAAGTCTAAGCATCAGAGCATCGAAGAATGTTATTTGCTAAGCTCTAAAGAAAAAGAAAGACGTCTCTTCTCAAATGCCAGATATGAAATACAAACTTGCGAATTTTTATAAGAAAATTCTAGAAGGTAAAATTTGCAAACAGGTTGTCTTGATTTCAAGAACAAATTTTTGCATGATTTTAAGAGTCTAAAGTACAAATTGAAATTTCACTTTCGACTTTATGGGCTTAGTTTGAAAATCAAAATCCGATGATTGTTAAATTCGTTGTCAGCCACAAACAGTCGACTATTTGACTCATCCAGAAGAATCCTCATCGGACGTCGTAAACCGTGCTTTTCTGTGAGAAATTCTTTCTCAAATTTCAAATCTGAATCCAATAACAAAACTCTACGCTTTCCTTGATCAGCGACGATGACGAATCCTTTTCCATCGACTGACAAATAGCATGGACGATCCATCTGTCCAATGGGCTGACCTTGTTTCTCGGCGTATGACTTTTCGAATTTTCCGCGTTTATTTACTGCACTCACTCTATGCAGATCAGGATTCTTGTAATTGCCATGAGCGACCACGAATTGACCATTCTTCAGTTTTACTGCATGCCATGGATAGCTAATACCTGCGGCTGATGACATACGTATTTTATACTTTTTTAAATCACGCGAATCTGGCGAATATTCATTTAATTTATTTTTCTCCAAAATAGTTAAAATGACATTCGATTCTCGTGTAACAGACAGACCCCATCCCCAATCGTTTCCTGTTGACCATTTATTTAGTAGTTTACCATTTACATCAACTCTCAGGATTTCACTCGGCTGATTATTATCTTTGTAACTGTTGATGTAGAGACATTTCTTTTTGCTGCAGGATACCATGTCCTGTGGACGAGTTAATTCTTTCAATGGCCATTCACGCTTGAAACTGAACTTAATCGAATCATAAACTTCTACGAATGAACTCTTTTCACAAACAACAAACAATTCTTTGTCTAAGATCGTCAATCCACGTATCTCTTTGTTCTCTTCTTTTGCGGGTTTTGGTCTGATCGTCTCATCCAATTCTGGAGCAGATTTGTATATCTCTGGGAGTCCATCTGACAAAAATATTTAGGATAAAACATCAATCGAAGGCAATGATGATGATGATGATTATGATCAGCTTGATGATGATGATGATGATAATGATGATGATGATGATCAATGATGATGATGATGAATGATGATGATGATGATGATGATGATGATGATGATGATGATGATGATGATGATGATGATGATGATGATGATGATGATGATGATAATGGTCATAATCATGATGATCATGATGATGATGGTGGTGATGATGGTGATGATGACTCAGTGAATGGAAATGACGCAAACGGACAAACAGGGAAACCGCAACTGACGAAAGAAATACAGAGGAACATTGAAAGAGGTACACATAGGTCTAGATACCTACAAAAAGACAGAGTGCGCATTTTATAGTTCATTAGCATGAAAGTATGGGCCCTGATACATTAAACTGAATTCATAACACCAAGAAATTAACAATAGCCTATCTCATCTCCAATAGACACATTATTGATTCGTAAGATGAGAGCTGTGTTATTTTAGTAATGATTTTCAGCTACAGTTTCAGTTACAGCTATCAAATTTATGATAGAGAAAACTGTTCTGGAAGGTTAAATCGGTATCTCAATGTAAGGAAAACAAACGTATTGAATGGGTTCTTGTACTACATGCACCGCATCACTAAAGATAACGAAACAGTGTGGCGTCACTGCATGACGCGCAGTCTGAAATATCAGCCGTTTAGCCTTAAGCACCCGTCATATTCAATATGGTAACTTTTACTAAATTGGCAATTAGCATGTGGTGGCTATTTTCTGTAATTGCTCAAATTCACTGAATGCTTAATCGCTCGTGGCGTAAGAGCGATAGTCTAAGAGCGATATGCCCTATGAACGAGCGTCCTATGAGCGATCGTCCTATAATAAGCGATCGTCCTATAATGGAATACTCTTAATGGTTGTGCATTTGTGCAATCATCTCAGGAAACTAATGCACGAGTCTTCACAGCAGTCTTGATCTTTGGCATAGCCAACAGACGCCTCGGTGTAGAGTATAATGAACCAGAATCTTACAGACGTATTTCTCGTTTCCGATCCTTTTACGCCAAGAGTTGTAATTAGCTCTTTATTAAGCCCAAAAACAGAGGGAAAACATTATAAATCACCTGTATGGAAATTTTACGTCGAATGAGTTGTATTGTATTGTATTTAAGCATTTATAAAGCGACTCTCACAGTGCCTACCAATCAGAGGCGCTCCCAGTGCGGAACTCCTCGAGAATGAAAACAAGTTTTGAGTCAGCAAAAAGATTTAGCAGGACCACCGGATAGTATGGTAGAGCGAACAAAAGGTGGAAGTTGATTCCATAGCGAAGGGCCAATGCAGTCAAAGGCACGGGACTGAGCTGTGGCCGTTCTCACACGAGGAACAAAAGGTCAAGACAATCAGACAAGCTGAGCGAAGGGAGGCGACCGAGGTAGGCCGACGTATTGAGTCACACAGGTATTTAGGGGCAAGACCTAGGTTGAATCGGCAAATGAGGACAAGTACCTTTAACTTGATGCTTGCAGTAAAAGGAAGTCAATGTAGTTGTTCAAACATGAATGTAGAGATATGGGATAAACGCGGCAGACGGGCAATAAGTCTGGCAGCTGCGTTAAGAACCGATTGCAGAGAGGAGAGGCGCACTTTAGGGATGCCAACCAAGATGGAATTACAATAGTCAATGCGAGAGCAAATAAAGGCATGAACCATTGAGGTAAAAATCAAAGAAGAAACAGATTGTCGGATTGCCTTCAGGCATCGCAGATAGTAATAGCAGGAGCGGATTAGGTTAGTAATATGGTCAGACAAGGAGAAAGAGCTATCAAGACACCCAGGTTACGAACAGAGGTTGAAAAGGCATAGGAAGGAAAAGTTTCGTCCAAAAGGGAATAGTCAATCTTTGCAAGTTGCTGGCGGGTGCCAAACCAGATTAATTTGGTCTTAGTTGGGTTTAAGGAGAGCCAGTTTGAAGACAACCATATGCGTGAAGGTCCTGAGAAAGAGCATCAATGCGAGTAATGAGGGAGAGCTGAGCAGTTGGGGAGCCATGAACGCATGCCTGAACATCATCGGTATAGAGGTGGCCAGTAGCTAGGTGCTTTACAAAAAGAGAGGAGATGTCTGCTGTATATAGAAGATAGAGGAGAGGGCCAAGTACTGATCCTTGAGGGACACCAAATTTGATCCTAACACAGGGTGTTCTAGAGTCACCAAAAATTATCATTTGTGTTCGGTAAACCGAAGGAGGGAAGTGCCTAATAAGACCTCATGAGGTCTCAAGGCGCTCTAGGAGGATTTCATGATCAACCATGTCAAAGGCAGCAGAAACATCAAATAGAGCCAACAACGTGACCTGCGACCGATCAATCGCAGAGTAGATATCCGAGAGGAGTGATAGTAAAACAGTTTCAGTAGAATGATTGGTTCTAAAACCCCACTGACTGGAGGGAAGAAGTCCAGATGTTTAAAGATACGGGAGAAACTGTAAGGAAACAAGACGTTCAATGGTCTTAGAAAGAAACGAAAGAGTGGAAATGGGGCGATAGTTGCAGCAAAGATAAGGATCTAAGTTGGATTTCTTAAGAGTAGGGAATACGATGGCCCGTTTTTGTGAGGAGAGAAGATGACCTTAATGTCAATATAATATAATATAATATCAATGTAATAGGTACAGGGGCATCCATCCCCCTAACGTCTATGAAGCATTCCCCCCCCTCATGTCATTGCCCCCCCCACGACGACCGCCCCAGGCGATTGAAGAGAAAATATTATCAAAATTTGAATCACGATTTTACTGTTGAATTCCTTATTGCATTCCTTAACTTTTAGTTCACTAATCAAGCAACATTATGCATTATAATATATGAAGGCTTGTACACAGACAGAGGCATACTGCCAGAGCGGCCAGACAGTACTAACACAAGTACTAAAATTACAATAGACACCTGTGGTTCTTCAGAGCAGCAGAGTGCGTAGCCAAGCGATCAACAATTTCGTCCAGTAGTAATGATAGAGTACTATTGGAGTAGCGTCTCATGCAATGGCTATTACTGTCAGAGGTGCAAACCAGTCACCAACCATGGTTGATCTCAGTCTATTTTTCACAATGCGGAAGCAACTCATACCTCACTCAGCTGAGCAGTGGTCACCACAAGGTAGACCAGGATTTTGTTTAAGCTGGTGATCAGCATGGAAAGTTGTCACATCACGCATAACGTAACACATAACGCTTAACATAACCGCTCTCAGTCCATTGTCCTGTCGACAGCTTTGTTTTGTTCATCATCATTGTCAGTGCCTGTGCCTGCTTCACCTAGGTCAGGGTGGCCAATATTTTTTGGCTTGCGGGCCTCTATAATTGTTGGCAAGATTGTCGAGGTGCTGCGTGCCTCGACGATCTTCCTTCAGACACCCATTTGCCCCCTCATAAACTTTCTGGATCTGTCACTGCCTCTAGTTGACAAACAACCGTATCCAGTGTTGCACAGTAAACACCAATAAGATGTCTGTGCAACTGAGGACCACATTTACTGTCCTTTTCTCAGTTTTCTCGTCATAATGCCTGGGTGGTCGTCTTGCTCGATGAACCGGAAAGTTTACATCCACATTGTAGGCCGCTGCAAATCGTTGTGCTTCTGTAACTAGACGACATGAATGTTCATCTTCTCTGAGCAGTTTCAGGTTCTGACTGCACTGACGTATCAGCTGAGCAGCAAATGCCATGTCAGCAGAGGTTGATAGCAAGATTCTTGAAAGGGACCAGTAAACTAAAACATTTTCTGTAAGGTAGGCCTATGCAAGCCTACTATCACCTCGAAGTCTTATCGCTTGAGTAGGTGCATGTACGATACGCCAAAATTATGAAATTGAAGACTAATCGTGAGCTTGGTCCGAGAACAGCTCAATGATTTTATTACCTTGTAAACAAAGAAAAGCACTTTTCAAATAAAAAACACATCTATTAATTTCTTAAACGAAAAAAACTGAGCAGACTTCTTTCTCCCCCCCTGAAAAGCCAATGAAGATCTCTGCTTCATTCCCCCATAGGATGGACGCCTCTGAATAGGTTATACGCCAAAAATATGGCTTCCAACTTCCGTGATGTAGGTTCAATCTACTCAGGAACATAATTGATAACAACGTATTTTAATACAACGTAAAATATACAAATATTTCAGCGCAATAACTTAGCAAATGATTTTCTGTGTAATTCGATACCCATTAATGAGTTCCGTTCCTCCTCTTCTCCTTTCCGTTTTTCCTCTGTTTTTTTCGATTTCCATAAAACAACAAGCAGCGAAAAAATAATTAAAATAATTTACATCGAAGGATAACCTGCAGTGTAAAGTCATTTTAAGACATCACAAGCGTAAAATGGAATTGTCACAGCAACAGGAAGTGTGTTCTTTTCCGTTTTTCTCATGCTATCACGCTAAATTTTATGGCGAATTAGATAACCATATTGATTGGAAATTATAAGGTGTATAATTTTTTGACGTAAAATTTAATTATTTATTCCAATATCGTATACAGAGGAAATGTTTTAAAATTGTTAAATTTCTAAATAATGTCCAGCATTTTATAATAGTTTCATTCTTACAAGTTGGCAATAGTTGTTCTAGAAATATGGTAGACCTAATAGTTGACAGAATTTCAATACACATAATGTGACACAGTATTTAAAAAGAAACTTCAACTAATACCTAATAGGAAGATAATGTTCAACGCATGACGTTTTCGAAATTTTCCTTTTTCGTTAACAATGAGAATTTTTGTTCCATCACGTGCCCATGGATATAAAATATCTAGCTACGCCATTGGTCAAGAACAAATGATGCCGGTTGTGAAAGGTGCCCATGGACTCCGCCTCTATACTTGAATATTCCCCGTTTTCAAAGCATATAATAATATGGCTTAGAAACAAAACCAACGGTTATCGAAAATTGATGCATGTCCATTGTCCCGTTTCGCTTTCTATACAATTTACAAGCTCGTCAAGCGGTCTTGTCTCATAGTTGATCTTAAATAATTTTTCACAAGTTTCAATTTGCAACTGCACCATTAATTGAAATTGGGGCCATAACCGATTCCGCTCTTCCTACAGAAACTACGAGGATTATAATACACACGCATTTTGAAAAGATAGACGGAACTGACAGCGCTTATCGAGAAAGTCAATAAGAACAAGAATTTAACGTACGCTTTCTTCTCCAGTAATATATGACGACAATTACTACAGCCACCAGTAGAACAACAAACAACACCAGCAACACCAAAAGACTTTGTCTGCTGGTAGCTAAAATTAAAAATAAAACTTTGTTTTATTAAGAAAACAATTGCATAATTTAGGGGCTGTGAATTAAAAATAATCCTTCACTGGTTTCCACGTTCATATGACTGCAAAAGATATCCAAACTATAAAAATATTCTGCAGTGTTAGGAAAATCCAGTTGCGTTCCACGCATGTCTAGATATACATGTAGTATGACAATTGATCGGCAATAACTTACGTTGTTAAAACATATAGGCCCTAATTATATAGATTTTAATAATAGGCCTAATGCAAGGGATATCGAAATAAAATGCATGACTTTAAGATAGAAATTAACTTTAATAGTCAGAAGACCACTATTTGTGAAGAAATGAAAGGCAATCTATAACAGGAAGAGCAGTTTTAAAGCCATAGAAACGACCGAAGCGAACTGCATTCGACAGCCATAAACTGATAAATCAGCATTAGAGAAATTGAGTTAAGGTAGGCCTAGGCCTATTGTTAACTAATATTGCTAATTATAAACTTATGTAGCGCCGATGTCTAATGCATCAACCGATGGAACATCAATTATCCGTAATAGGCCAATATTCAGAAGTTCGGTCTAATAAAGTCATCACCAACATAACGCGATAGAAGTGATATACTCTCACCTGCTTCAGTGGTAGTATCTGAATATACATAAGCATGAATGGATTCCACTGCACAAGATTGTTTCCCGAAAGAACATGTAGCTTCACAGCGATGCCATCCAGCTTTCTTTGGTTTTAAAATCTGATTATCAGACTCTGTGGTCGAATCATCACCACTGAACCATTTCCATTTGTAACTGCATGATTGGCTGGTGTTTGCGAAACAACTGACTTCGTCATTCATAGTCAGGTTAACTGTGACTTCACTGCTGAAGAGATCTGAATAAATTGAATATAGTCATAACTATATAAACGCCGCTAATACTAAAAAGGAAATTAATTAGAGTTAAATAATAATATAATTTAATCGCTCAATGAGTGATTTGAAAAGTTTCTACTCGTATCTGAAGAAGTTGTACCTGCGCAGAACATGACTAGCCTATGTCAACTTTCATGAATTGGTGGCAACTATTTGTGATTTTCAAGTTCACCAGACCACGCACAATCGCACATGATATTCAGTGTATTTTTGGCGAACGGACCACAATGTTTAGACCCTATAAATTATGTAGATTTAAAAAAAAGTAATGATATTATTCAAATACAATCTGAATGGCATAAGAATTTTATATTTAAATTTCTTGGTTTATATTAGTTCCCGACTAATGGCTTAACTATAACTTATAGTGTATTTTTGGTGCAAATGAATTTTGAAAAAATTAGAGCGAAACTCGAAAGTAAGTGAAAAGAGGCATATTTCTTCGAAGCATAATCCATCCAACTTGTCACCTCATGGAACTCTTGCGGGAGTTTTAATAGGCCTACATAAAGTATGCTGGAGAACTCTAAGGAATTTCTTAGAAGTGCCAGTGAAGAAATTGGAAGACCTAATACTTTAACGACGAGAGTGTTCTAAAAGCGACTGGGAAACCAACGCAGCTCATCGTTACCGATGATGCATGTAATACGAAATCGAAATCTGTCACATCAGTTTTTACCGCCTTTGGCACAGATTAAGGTGACTTATCACGTATCATATACTTCGGTTTCGACGAGATACGTTGGCTTCCCAGTCGATGATCAACGTTACATTTCTTGACAAATTCTCTGAGCACGTTTTGTATTTTATTGTATTGCATTGTAGTCAAACATGTATAAAGGCACCTCTAGTAGGGTGAACCGTTCAGAGGTGCTCCCAGTATGCAAGGCCACGAGAGAAGAAAAATGTTGATGTTGACCTGAGCAGGATCATAATTAACCGTTACTTTGTGTGTATAGACTTGGATACACAGAAATTTATAACTTATATAACTATAGCAAAGTTACATCGAATAATTATTGGTGTAGTATTATAGTCTTCACGGTCAATTTAAGATAAAACCTAACATGATTATCTAAAATCTACATGTTGAAGACAACTTACACAAGATTTGAATGATGTCAGAAGAGCAGCTGTATTGTCTCTCCGAGGTTCTCGTAGATTCGCAAATGAACGAAGCGTTGTTCAGATCGAGTGTACTATTCATTGTTAGTTTGAAGGTGACTTCGTTAGTATTGGAGGTGACGTTGATCAGACCATCTGTAACTGTCTGATTGTCTCCATTCTCTTTCCATTGAAGGATAGGAGGAATGTTCCCATGGTATGTTACGCTGCATGAAAGTTGGACAACGTCTGGTTTAATACCGCAACTATTTGGTCCAATGACTCCGTCTGAATGCATGTAGGATGTGCAGATCGGACCAGCATCTAAATCCCATTAGATTTGCAATATCTGACATGTTCTTATGACTTCGTTTTCTATTAGTAGTCAGTACAAAATAAATATTGGTTTCTTGCAATAATAATACTTCTACATTACACAGAGAAGTTAATGGTTTTGATGCCAAAACGCATTATATTGATAACAGATTACATGTTCTGATTCTTTTGTTATCGAATATATGTCGGCACAGAATGAAATATTGGTTTTTGGTAAGTCAAATGGGTTGTCAAGGGGAGGTGTGAGTCCGACTGCAAGAGAGGCTAAACATAGGAGGCAGAGCGGCTGCTAGGCGGGTTTCGTTGAGAATGAGAAAGCTCCGAGGCGGACAATCGGGTGGATGGTGGATCGGGAAGAAATTATTGAAGAGGTGAGACTTCAATTTGGATTTGAAAGCCTGTGTAGGTAATAAGTAGAGGAGCCTGAGGCAGATGACACTGAATGAGAGGCGGTATTGGCGAAGGAACTGAAAATGTGGGGAATTGAAGTGAAGTTCGTTCCAGAGTTGTGGTGGAGTGTGGAATATGGATCCCTTGGACAACTTGAGGCAAACTTGGTGACGGGATAGAGTGAGGTAGGAGGATGATCTATTAAAGCAGGGGTTCTGGATGGTGAAAAGTCTTCGAAGCTACTGTGGCTGGGATTATTATAGGGAGGTGTAGGTTAGCGATAGAACTTTGAATTGGATACACTCTTGGTGTTAAACCAGTGGAGTGATTTAAGTACTTGTGTATCCTGGTGATAGCTCGGCCTAGTGGACAAGTTGTAGACGCTTACTTTGCGTGGAATCGAGGTTGAGGAAATGAGAATTACAGTAATCAAGTTTTAAGTGGACAATGGGGTAACAATAGTAGAGCAGTTTTAAAGTCAAGCATAGGTCAAATGCAGCGGTGGTCACGAATAATTATTTATGCACGAAGCAGGTACACGAGAGGTTGGATACTGGATTAGCGCAGGAGAGATGCTGATTAAGAAGGTGACGAAAAAAATTGCGCACAGAGGAATCAGAGGTAAAATGAGAGATGAAGTGGGTAGCTGGGTAAAATTATATATACACCCAGACAACTTAATTTTTTATTTTACTAAAAATAATTTAGTAATTTTCTGTAATACGTGAATGCAGCGAATTTTTTTTACCTTATTGTTTAGATCTCTGTTTTATAATATTCAGTCTTGAATCAAGCAACTGATTAGGCTACATGCGCCAAGCTTAATGTAAGTTACTCGAAATGTTGACTCTATTTGAATGATCAGCAAAACATATCTTGTGTGATAAACGCGACCAATGATTGTGTTTAATCGTTGGAAGGCAAAGTGATAGGACTTTGGCATCAGATCCAACATTTTACTTAAGACAAACTCAAATTTGGACTAATCTGTCATAAGCGACTCAGTTATATTGCTTTATATTTACTCTTACAAATAATGTTTGGAACCTCAGCCTAAGCAATTAGAAAGTCCATGTGCACAACTGCTTAGAACTGCAACTGCTTTCTATAGCCAATATGGGCTTCCTGAAATAGGCAAAATTATTTGACGAATGGCAGTAATTAGGGATGGCCAAAATTATCCGATGACGGATAGTTGGCTTATTTGACCGATTCCGATTTCGATCCGAATAAAATTGGCAATATTCATTTTTATTTGCATAGAAATATATATATATAATTAAAGATAAACCGTAAAACCAAATAAAGAAAATGTAACGTAGCCTATATTGAATTATAACTAAAGAATTAGAACAGGAACGCGGATCATTCCCTCCCTTTTCAATTTCTCTATGCAAATCAAACAGTTCGCTATCGTCTCATCAACAGCATTAATCTCGAAGTAATCCCAAATATCATTTCTTGTTGATTAGCTTTTCAATAGTTTACTAATTACGAATACGATTAGTTAGTAAAACAGAAATGAAAACAAAATCTTGTATATTCTGGCGAGATGTAATTCCAACGATAGTTTATGCACTGAACTATTTAAAAGAAATTAACATTTGTAAGTTTGAAAGTGCGGGCGATTGGCATAAGAAAAGGCCTGACTGTCCGCCATTTTGTTGACCCGTCGAGTAACAATATTTCATTATTTATACGGACTTTGAATTAATTAAAGATTAAAGATAACCGCGGGAGCTCGCCAAAACAGGTTACTATTTCTGTATTAATGAAAAACGAAATTGGTTTTGGTCAAAAATATTACTTCTTTTGGTATTTGGATCGCCTGGGATTCTGCCTGGGATCGCCGATTCCGATTAATGCCGATTAGTGCAAAATGCGGCCGATTCCGTTTTCGGAACGGATAATCCGCTCATCCCAAGCAGTAATGATTGTTTCTTGACACAATTATAGACGGTTTGTATTTTTGAAGCCTTCTATCCACTCTAGTGTCTGCTCTTAGCTGACATTAATTTTAAAAAATGGAAAGTTGGAATATCTCAAAATACCTAAAACTATCAGCTGAACCGATCTTTTTTCTCCAGTCCCTTCATCATCCGCGCATTCGTATGTTCCGGCATCTGATGGCTGGACTGATTGAATGACCAAATTGCAGGCTCCTGTCGAGGCGTTAATTTCAACTGAAAACCTTTCATTATACGTCTCAAAAATCCCGATTGCCGTGTAAACATAATTGTTGCCATGACGCCATTGGACTAGATTCGCTTGAAGGGACGTCGAACAGTTCTTCTTCTTCACGTTCTCTGCCCTCAGGCAGGTTCGTATGTCCAACGACGCCATTTTTCTCTGTTCTCTGCTTCTCTTTTCAGTCCGCTGTATCCCTCCTCTGCCAACATCCAGTCCAGTAGCATTGTTCTTGGCCTACCTCTCATCTTTTTCCCCTCCATTCTTCCCTCAATGATGTCTCTTAGTAGGGTGTCGCTCCTTAAGATGTGTCCTATCCATTTCTTCTGCCGCCCCCGTATAGTGCCTATCAGTGATCTTCTTTCTTCCACCAGATGTAAGATTTCCTCATTCGTTCTTCGCTCCACCCAGCTGATTTTCTCCATTCTGCGCCATATCCACATCTCAAAGGCCTCCAGTCGTTTTATGTCTTCTTGCCTCATTGTCCATGTCTCAGAGCCGTATAGGACAACACTCCACACTAGTGTCTTTACCATTCTCTTCTTCAGCTTCCTGTTTAGACCGCCTCTGAGTAGCTCCCCTCTTTTGTAGAATGCATCTTTTCCCATAGCTATTCTTCTTTTCACTTCCACATGGCACCTTGCATCCTCTGTAATCACACTTCCCAGATAGCAGAACTTCTTCACCTGTTCTATTTCTTCCCCATTTAATGTGATGTTTATTGTTTCTTCCCCTCTCTTACTTATCTTCATGACCTTTGTTTTCTTTATGTTTATTTTCATATCATAGTCCATTGATATGCTGTTTAAGCGGTCCATCATTAGTTGTAGACCTTCCTGACTGCCTGCCATCATCGCTTGATCGTCTGCAAATCTCAATGCTTTCACCATTTTCCCACCCACTTTTACCCCCTCTTCCAGCTCCTCTAACGTTTCTCTAACAATTTCTTCTATGTAGATGTTGAATAGAATTGGTGATAGTGGGCATCCTTGCCTCACTCCTCTTCCTATTTTCCGGGTTCTGAGTATTCTCCATCGATTCTTATCTTTACTCTTTGTCCCATGTATAGATTGCCTATCAGTCTTCTTTCTCTCCAGTCCACTCCTATTCGTCTCAATATTCTCATCAATTTCTTCCAGTCCACTCTGTCAAAAGCTTTTTCATAGTCGACGAAACAGATGTATATGTCCTGTCCATGCTGGATGCTTCTTTCCGCTATTACTCTTAGCGCTGCCACTGCATCTCTTGTCCCTCTTCCCTTCCTGAACCCATATTGTTCCTCTCCTAAGCAATTATCCGTTTCCGCTTTGGTCTGCAATCTTTTTGTTATTATTCTTAGTAGTATCTTTGATGCGTGGGTAAGGAGGCTTATAGTGCGATGGTCTTCGCAGTTTATTGCATTCGGTTTCTTCTGTATCGGTATAACTATGGTCTGAAGAAAGTCCTCTGGCCATACTCCTGTATTATAAATGTCTTGGCATAGTTGCACCAATTCATTCATTGCTTTCTCTCCTAGGTTCCTCAGCATTTCTATTGGGATGTTGATAGAGATACTCCAGGAACAGGGACGACACGATCTAGTGTACAGGAAAATAAAATCCATCAATAAAATAAATTGTTCGACTGGAGGGGAATGGAGTATGCAAGCGTCTCAAATAGCCTCTGCTGCTCAAATGTCGAATATCTCTGAATGAATCTGGCTATTCTGTCCGACATTAGGATGGCTACCCCGTTCTGGCTCTTATCTCCTCCAGCATAAACAATTTTATTTAAATTGTCGAACAGTTCATAAAAGTTGAATCGTTAATCTTCACCTCAGTGTCACGAGGAATTATGTTCAACTTTGCATCTGAAATTTCACAATTCAACATGATTTCTTTTGCATGATCTATTAGAGCTATTGCGCAGACTTTCATTCATTCATTCATTCATTCAGAGCATTTATATAGCGCCTCTTCAAGAAGCTACTCCGAAGCGCTCCCGGTCCAGTCACGACTAAAGAAAAAAGGCTTGAGGGACTTGTAGAACCCTGCCGGATGGCTCACAAGTAAAGAGCGGAGCTTAAACGAGAGGTCATTCCAGATGGAAGGTCCCACAACCGAAAAAGCACGGCGCTGCTTAATAGCCAAGCGAGCCAGCGGAACTAGGAGCTCACCCCTCGTCATAGAACGATACGCCCGACGCGCTGCAATGTCGGACACTGGGCGGCAAAGATCATGCAAGTAAGATGGAGCACAACCAAGAACGCAGCGAGAAACCACAGCAGCACTGCGGTTTGAGATCCGCTGAGAGATAGGCAGCCAGTGCAACACATCACGTCTGTATGCAGAGACAGGAGAGAACTTAGGAAGTCGTCCAATAAAACGAGAAGCCGAGCGTAGAACTCGATCTAGTCGCCCCAGAACTCCAAGGGGAAGGCCAGCAAGTAGGGAGCAACAGTTGTCAATTCGACTAGTAACAAAGGCGTGAACAAGGACCACGACCGCATCGTGAGAGAGAGAGAGAGCTACAGACCACTCGAAGCTGACGAAGCTGATAATAACAACTTCGTGCAACCAGGTTCACAAGTTGAGACACAGTAAGCTCAGAGTCAAGAGTAAGTCCCAGATCACGAACTGTGACGAAAAAGGTTATGTGAGGAAAGAGTAGTGTTGTTTTCGTTAACGAAAACTAAAACGAAAACCTTCGTTAACGAAAACAAAAGGTTTTAGTTAACTAAAACTAAAACGAAAACGAAAACTAGAGGAATAACGATAACGAAATAAAAACTAAAACTAAACCAGTCGAAAAATAATAATAACGAAAACACTTAACGAAAACCACAACGAAAACACATAACGAAAACCTAGCGTCTTAGGCTATTCAAAGTTTTTGGATATACGCGTTTTATAATCAGCACTTCGTTCGGTAATCTTCCGATCTTTAGAATTTTATAAGATGTCCGAACTAAATTTAGGTGGTAGACCTAAAATTAGTGGAGTATGTGACTATTTTAAGTATCGATTTGAAACAGAGTGTATCGATTGAATCCTTTTTGGTGCAAAAGCTATATGCGGGAAAAATATTGCCAGATTCGGTGAAATAACTAAAACTAATAATAACTAAAACCCCTAGCATGTAAAACTAATAATAACTAAAACTAAAACTTGGCGAAATAACTAAAACTAATAATAACTAAAACACCTAGCATGTAAAACTAATAATAACTAAAACTAAAACTCAAGGCAAAACTAAAACAACACTAGGAAAGAGCAAAGTAAGTTGGGAAAAGTCAATACCCTGAAGTTGCCTACGGCCACCCAGCCAAATAAGTTGTGTTTTAGAGGGATTTAAGAGTAGCCGATTGGAGGCCATCCAAGAAGAGAGGACATCCATATTCAGACACATCTGGCTTACAGTAGCCACCGCATCCGCCGAATGGGTGTGGATGTAGATTTAGGCTGTAATAATCGTGAATATTTTATATGGATTAATATTTTGGTTGACACCTCACTGATTCTAAAATGCTCAGCTATCTTAACTCCTTCGTGAATAATTACGTTAGTCTTCTTACTTCAAATTCATTACAAAGATGACAAGACCTAAGTTTATGTATAAACGGAAACTTATTGTCGGACGTTAACAAATATCTTTCTTTGATTTTTAAAGACTTACCAATTTTATGAGAGACGCTGATTATTATGGCAAGAATCATTACAGCGCTAGATTCCATTGCTGAAAGTAATATCTCGACTCCTTTTTGCAAGAGAAACTACAACAGTTAACAGATTTGCGATGTTTAAACACGGAACTGTGCAAGACTAGGGTTAAAGGTCAAGATCATCAACCAAGACTTGTGTACAACTAACATAATTATACCTAAGAGATTTTGGCACAACATCAGGATAGGCCCTATATTTAAATAGAGGCACAGGAATGCTTCATAATCAGTAATAACTTGTATTTTTGAAATTAATATACAATGCGTGAGTACTTTTCCTTTTAACCCAAATGGATCCTCAAAAGCACTGCAATTATTCTATAAAACACCAAATCTGGACAAGGCAGATACTTCATTGTGTTTATATAAGACGCTCACAGACAATTAGACAGTTATTGTCTACATATAAAAGAGGTCACTACAAGTGGCCTATAGAAGACAGCAATGCGGCATTTTTTAATGTGAGACACGGTGGTCTATCGGTAACGCGCTTAGCCACGGATTATGAGGTTGCGGCCTTGCGGGACGCGGGTTCGACTCCTTTCACATCACCGGGCAAGTTGCTCACTCACATGTACCTCTGTCACCAAGCAGTAATTGGCACTGGCATGAGCTGGGACGTATAAACGGCAAGTCCTGCGATGCGCTGGCCCGTGACGAGGACACGGAAAGCCTAATCCTCTATTGTCGGCTTAAGGGCCTACGAAGAAGAAATGAACGCCTCCACTATGGGATATACTTTATTTATGTGGCAGTTTGTAGCCAACTATGACGAAGGCAACAATTCTAAAACAGTCGCAGAAGTATTTAAACTGATTGAAGACATTCATTCATTCATTCATTCATTCATTCATTCATTCATTCATTATTTCATATCGAACATTTATATAGTACCCCTTCACGAGAACTACTTAGAGGCGCTCTCACCTCTAGCACAGCTAAAAAGAACAGTCCGAAATTCAGAAAGGATCATGGAAGAGAAGGTCCTGGGAAAGAGGTGAAGCTCCAGAGGGAGGTCATTCCAGGTCGACGGGCCCACCACCAAGAAAGTGCGGTTCTGTCTAGTGGAGGTACGGGGAAAGGAACAAGGATGAGACCCCATTCGGATGAGTGGATCCTATTCGGATGAGTGGATCCTATTCGGATGAGTGGATCCTATTCGGATGAATGGATGGATCGAAAGCTCCTAGCACTAAGGACAAGGCAACAGAGCTCTCTCTGGAAGGCAGAAGCGATGCATAGTAAGGAGTGCCAGACTAGGGCAGCTATCATGTACGCAAACCGCTTCTCAGAGGGGAGCCAGTGGAGAACGTCGCGCATGTAACTAGAGACATGTCCCAATTTTGGAATACGGCCGATAAGACAGCCAGCAGAACGCAAGATCTGATCCAAGCACCCCAGTCAACCATCCGTGAGACCAGCGTAGAGCGAGCAACAGTAGTCAAGTCTAGTTGTGACGAAAGCATGGATAAGGGTGAAGGTAGCAGAAGTAGTGAGTACACGAGGGGCGACAGTGCGGGACCGGCGCAACTGGTCGAAGCAGTCACGGCTAAGAAGGTAGATATGGGGAGTAAAGGTGAATTCTCAGTCCAATGTGACACCAAGGTAACACACAACTGAAGAGAAAAGTGAAATGGAGAAGGCGGCAGCAAATGCAGTCATGTCTAACCTAGCCAGTTGCTGGCGGGTGCCCAGCCAGATGAACTGGGTTTCAGTGGAGTTAAGCCGCAGCCGGTTAAACAATATCCAGGCTTCAAAGGCTACCATGTTCGAGCTCGTAACCCGAGTGATGGCAACAGCGTCAGAGGCAGATCAATGCAAGTAAGCCTGAACATCGTCTGCATATAGCTGGGCCAGTGCTGCCAGCGCAAATGAGAATATTTGTCGTAACACACGCAGCGCTCGCGGCTAAGGTCTGTAGGCTTACTCTGCACTGAGTCAGCTGTCTGTGTCAAATTTCCTACAGTCACCTCAAACTTTAACGACTATTGATCACTAACACAGAACCAAATTTAGCCTAAAAAATCTCACAAACATTATGTCATCGATTAATCGGTTACTCACATGGCGCAAAAGAACCTCTTTAAACCAAACCAGGATGGTTTGCTTTCTAGTCATTAGGCTTCTAAGGCCCTGATGGAAATGAAGAACATGTTCTCTTATGGAGTGAACTTCCGCCCTATTTTCAGCTTGCAAATTCACCAAAACTGAACCAATTCCATTAATTAATTAATTAATTAATTAATTAATTAATTAATTCACCAATTCATTCATTCATTCATTCATTCATTCATTCATTCATTCATTCATTCATTCATTCATTCATTCATTCATTCATTCATTCATTCATTCATTCAGTGAACTTACGTAGCTCCTTTCAGATATAATTATCTATTCGGAGGTGCTCATAGCGCTACCCAGGCGAAAAAGAACAGAACTTTCAATTGCTTGTGAAAGGTGTATTCAGAGTCCCTAGTTAAAATTACGCAAACATCAGCAGTATGGATATTCCAGGTCGTCGACCCAACCACGGTACTACGTTGTATTTTTTCGAAGAGCGTGCAAAGGGAAGAACAAGTTCACTTCGAGACGCAGAACGAAGATTTCCGCAGTCAGCAAAGCCTGAAAAGGAAGTGCTCCCGAAAGGAGGCTGAGGCATTTGTAAAATGTCACCTCCAGACTCAGACTGAAATCTTGAATTCCATATGCTGTGAAATAGGCAGCCAATGCATTAGCCTATATCACGCATGAAAAGCGTTCAAAACATCAAAGCAATCTCTTGAATCTCTGCGCAGAACTGAAAACACCCCGTTTCCACAAATCCCATAAGTTCCTACTCTTCGCCTTACCTTTCTGGCGGCTTCAATTCTAGTAGCCGTCTGACAGCCTTACTCTTGGATCTTGACCTAAAACCGACTCTGATCTAATATGCCTATCTATTTTGTTTAGACTGAGCGCCTGTGAATAAACTTATTTCTGCGACTCAGCTGTTTTGACACTGTAAATTCTGCAAATTTCGATCTCCATTTCGATTCAACTTACCTCACTTTGATGTGTTTGGTCCTTAGCCTATTCGCAACCAACACAAATTATGTCTACAGGCCCTGTGCATTAACTTGCAGTAAACAACTACAGCGCATGCGCGAATAAGATTCGGGTTAGATTTTCAGCCCAATAATTGATAGGCAATCTCAAGATAGTCCTTTCCCACAAACCTGTTTGCTTCTCGTTTCACAGCCAACATGTGACTAGTGCTGTTTTCGTCAACGAAAACGAAAACGAAAATGGCAATTACCGAAAATTGAACGTTTTCGTTGACGAAAACTAAGACTAAAACTAAAATACGCAGACAACGAAAACTAGAACTGAAACGAAATTTGTAGCAATAAAGACTAAAACGAAACGAAAATTGATCAAACGAAAACTAAAACTATATTTATCAAAAACTAATTTTTAAATTTTTTTCTTAACTTCCTTAATTCACCATTTGTATTGTACTGCCTTGTGCATTATGTGCAAATGATATGCTCTGCTAACATCTGCTCATCTTATTTAAGACACGACAGGAGAACGAGAACGAGATGTTGCTACTTCCAGTTTTTCTTAATTTACTTTCCGCTAAGATTAATCTATTTCGATTTTAACAAAAACTGTGGAACTTTACTGCGACAAGCTCACTTAATTAATGCAGTAATGACGAAGGCCTTACTCGTCTCTGACTTGTAGCGTGACGAGTATCAATGGTCGACCAAAGGACAGCCCTGTTTTATGATTATCATTATTATAGTATTGAGCATGATGCGAAAAAGTGCTGTGTTCAACTTTAGGTTGAACACAGCACTTCTAATTTCGCAGTTTAGCAATCTTTATTATTCGTCCACTGTAGCATTATTATTTTTCATCAATCCAACTTTTACTTTGGCAAGAATTCTTTTCACCAATCCAAGTTCTATTTAGCAGGAATTCTTTTAATCAATCAGCTTCTATTTAAACAGCAATTATTTTTATCAATCCAGCTTCTATTTAAGCAAGAAGCTTTTCATCAATCCCACTTCTATATAAGTAAAAATTATTTTCATCAATCCGACATCTATTTAGCAGGAATTCTTTTCGTCAATCCAACTTGTATTCGACCAACGCTAAAACTCATACAATAATGGCGAATAATTAGGAACACTAATATGAGAAATTACCAAACTTCAAGTGACTGGTGGTGCTAAACAAACAAACCCTGAATATTTAGTTTTTTGTGTCTAAAATTTAAATGGAATTAAGTAATTGGTAAAACTTAAACTGAAATTAAATTACTACAACTAAAACTGAAACAAACTTACTAAAACTAAAACTAAAACTAAAATTAACTTACTAAAACTAAAACTAAAACGAAATTGATCCATAAAACTAAAACGAAAACGAAAACTAATATTGACACACAATAAAAACTAAAATAAAACTAAAAATGAAGACTAACAATCATAACTAAAACTGAAACTAAAATTGAGACATTATTAAAACAACACTACATGTGACCGCAGGTCCTGTTTATGAACTAGCAGTAAACAACCCACAGCGCATTCGCGAACAAGAATCCGGTTTCGTTTTCAACCCAATACTAAATGACATTTCAGCCCAATACTAAATAGCCTAATAGGCTAGCCTGGTGCAAGGCATACCATTTAGGCCCTTCGAAAAACGCTCTTAGGCCTCGGTCTAAAAAACGGTGTGGTATAAGAGACATGTATGGTAGGCCTATAATTTGTTAGGCCAACTGACTAGCTCCGGGTGATAAGTAAGAATATTCAGTCTCGTATGAAATTATAAGCTTACTCTGACTTAGGCCTATACCATTTTCCCAGTTTGATCGAACGTCGAATTGACAGAATGACAGTGCTAGGAAGATACGAAAGAATCAAAAATTAAATCATTAGCGTCTCGTACTTATGATAAATGTTACTAGTTCTGTTGTCAATGTCGCTATCAGTATCGCTTATAGCCTACAACACGATCATTAGTCACACAAAGTAGGCCTACAGCCTTGTAGAAAGTGGCATAACCACCAACTCAAAGCCGAAAAATGCGGGACTTCGGTTATCTAAAGGCATTCAAACTTCATTGCGCTGGAAGTTGTTCTTGACCTTTGCCATTCCAGTTGAGATTGGACTTTGAAGGCTTTCGAGGTTTTATATTATGGTTAGCCTATAGATGTTGCGTTCCAATATGCTATATGAACTTATATCAGTAGCTTTCAAGTGATCTGTTACAGTAGACTTAGCAATAAATTATGTTTGCAAAGA
Source organism: Aporrectodea caliginosa (assembly GCA_020284085.1). Classification (NCBI taxonomy): domain Eukaryota; kingdom Metazoa; phylum Annelida; class Clitellata; order Crassiclitellata; family Lumbricidae; genus Aporrectodea; species Aporrectodea caliginosa. The sequence goes on from JACEVL010000062.1 coordinate 422,122, forward strand.
TAAGCCGTTGGCCTATTTTTCCAATCTTCAGTACTGCTACACCTGGAAGTTAGGTTGTCTTGCGCTGGAAGTTAGGTTGTTTTGCGCTGGAAGCGATTTCCTTAGGCGTAGGCCTACAATATAGTGTTGTTTTAATAATGTCTCAATTTTAGTTTCAGTTTTAGTTATGATTGTTAGTCTTCATTTTTAGTTTTATTTTAGTTTTTATTGTGTGTCAATATTAGTTTTCGTTTTCGTTTTAGTTTTATGGATCAATTTTCGTTTTAGTTTTAGTTTTAGTAAGCTAATTTTAGTTTTAGTTTTAGTTTTAGTAAGTTTGTTTCAGTTTTAGTTGTAGTAATTTAATTTCAGTTTAAGTTTTACCAATTATTTAATTCCATTTAAATTTTAGACACAAAAAACTAAATATTCAGGGTTTGTTTGTCCCAGCACCACCAGTCACTTGAAGTTTGGTAATTTCTCATATTAGTGTTCCTAATTATTCGCCATTATTGTATGAGTTTTAGCGTTGGTCGAATACAAGTTGGATTGACGAAAAGAATTCCTGCTAAATAGATGTCGGATTGATGAAAATAATTTTTACTTATATAGAAGTGGGATTGATGAAAAGCTTCTTGCTTAAATAGAAGCTGGATTGATAAAAAATAATTGCTGTTTAAATAGAAGCTGGATTGATTAAAAGAATTCCTGCTAAATAGAACTTGGATTGGTGAAAAGAATTCTTGCCCAAGTAAAAGTTGGATTGATGACAAATAATAATGCTACAGTGGACGAATAATAAAGATTGCTAATCTGCGAAATTAGAAGTGCTGTGTTCAACCTAAAGTTGAACACAGCACTTTGTCGCATCATGCTCAATACTATAATAATGATAATCATAAAACAGGGCTGTCCTTTGGTCGACCATTGATACTCGTCACGCTACAAGTCAGAGACGAGTAAGGCCTTCGTCATTACTGCATTAATTAAGTGAGCTTGTCGCAGTAAAGTTCCACAGTTTTTGTTAAAATCGAAATAGATTAATTCTTAGCGGAAAGTAAATTAAGAAAAACTGGAAGTAGCAACATCACGTTCTCGTTCTCCTGTCGTGTCTTAAATAAGATGAGCAGATGTTAGCAGAGCATATCATTTGCACAATGCACATTATGCACAAGGCAGTACAATACAAATGGTGAATTAAGGAAGTTAAGAAAAAAAATTTAAAAATTAGTTTTTGATAAATATAGTTTTAGTTTTCGTTTGATCAATTTTCGTTTCGTTTTAGTCTTTATTGCTACAAATTTCGTTTCAGTTCTAGTTTTCGTTGTCTGCGTATTTTAGTTTTAGTTTTAGTTTTCGTCAACGAAAACGTTCAATTTTCGGTAATTGCCATTTTCGTTTTCGTTTTCGTTGACGAAAACAGCACTACTACAATAACACAGATTCAAGTTACTCTGCAACGTCTAAGAACAGTGTAAAGGTATAATGCGAAATATCTACAAAGACCATCAGTTATCAACATAATGCACATATTATTCAACACTAAACGAAAGCCTGCAAACCCGAACCCACACTGATATGTTCCCCTCCTCTACCCATTCTTTCAATGTCAGAGACTTGGGTGTCACTCTCGACTCCTCCCTCACCTTCACTGAGCACATTTCGAGTCTTTTGTTATTTTTAACTGAGGAGGCTGAACTATCAGATTTGCCATCATTTTTCATGCATTCATCTGCTCTCGCATAGACTACTCTAACTCACTTCTTGCAGGCCTCCATAAACTGTGCCTCACCCCTCTTCAATCGGTTCTAAATGCTGCAGCCAGGCTAATCGCACGTCTTCCTAAGCTTCGTTATATCTCTACCTACATGTCTGAAATCCTAAACTGGTCCCTATAACTTTACGCATTTGCTATAAGATACTCTTTCTGGTGTCCACATCTCATTTACGCCTTGATCCTAAGTATCTCTCTGACTTCTTGCCCAAACCTTTATCTACCTCGCTTCGTTCGTTGCGATTTACGGACCGATTGGATCTTTTTGTCCCTTGGACCAAACCGCTCTAGGCCAACGTCGAACTGTTAAAATCTGCGCCGAAACGGCCTTCGTCATGATCTCGATTCGACTTTTGGCATCGTGTTCGAAGGTTCCGCACGCCGAACTTCGCTACTGACTGACGCTGCGATCCTTCTCCTACGATTAGCTCTGCTGCTGTTACGGGACGGTGTCTTCGTCGACTGCATCCGTCTACCGGATTTTGTGACATTCTTTTCATTATTTGGGCTATGTAAATTTCCATTTGTGGAATTACTTAAATTGGGTTAAGCAAAGATTATATTTATCAACTGAACTAGAGTAAAGGCTATAATTATCTGGCCAAATCGGACCGTCCTCCAACACCTGCTGCAAGGTGTCGGATCACTTATATAGCACAAGCAGAACTATAACTTAGTGATATTATCTAATTTGATTAAAGGCACTGATTGGTTTTCTTTGTTGAATACACGGCATGCATTTCATCCTGCAAGATCTCTTGCAATTCTTGTAAGGAAAGATTAAGCTCCAAACCCCGGTCTCAATACAAAGAGTTAGGCTCTAGGGTTAAATGGCAAGAATTCCCATCCCTGGGTTTGAAACCCAGCGTGGAGTTACATCTTATTCACCTATGGCTTTGCAACAGCGCGGCGGTCTCTCTGCCGATGAAACGATGCTGGCGACATCCGTCGAGGCTGGAGCCGGTGTCACGATATAAAGTTTCCCCCGAAACAGAGTCGCCCCCTTGCCGTAACAGAGTCTCCCCAGAGACTTTGTATCGGAACAAAGTCTCCGCCATTGAAATAGAATCTCCCCTATCTACGATACAAAGTCTCCTCTTACTAAAATCGCCCCCTCTGTTTTCATTTGCTTTTTCTACATTATTTAAAATAGGATTTAATATGTGCATTTCTGAAATAAATTACTTTCAAGTTTTTGAATTGGACATGAAACAACTATGGAATTAAATGCGAAAATTGTGAAATAAATGTTTTATAGTAGTAAATGCATCATGTAAATAGGATGTCGGACGCGCTTATGTAATTAAAACGCAGTGGAGAGATAACACACTGTTAGAGGCTATAACTAATAGCTCACACAACAAGTAGACTTTAACTGGTGCTAGTTGGCACTGTTTGCTGACAAGATTCTGAGCATTACCAGTCACTAATTGATACTTATTCATTATGCCAACTAGAGCTAATTAGCTTCAAAGTGATTCTTCTAAGGGTAGACCTAACACTGAAATTGTGTTGGGGGCCGTCCATAAATGACGTGACGCTATTTTTGGCCGCTTTTCAACCCCCCCCTCGTCACACTTCGTCACAAAAGTAAGACCCCCTCTGAAAATGACGTCACAAAGCTCTGACCCCTAAAACCAATTTCCATGGCGAAGCAAAATGCTCCTTCATGGAACAAATAGCGAAAGCATGAATATTTTAAAATCTAACGGTGACCAAATATTGAAATAATTAGAAAATTATTAATAATGGTGCCCGTATACATTAAAATAATTAAAAAATAATTAAAATTTAATCCTCAAAATTAGTGCTGTTATTATTAAAATTAAATTGTTGTTATTGTTAAATTTAATAACATAGACCTGGTGTGACGTCACACTACTCAGACCCCCACCCCCATGTCACACATCGTCACAAATTTCCGACCCCCTCCCCTAGGTGCGTGACGTCATTTATGGACGGCCCCTTGGATATTAGTTACGTTCAATATTATTAGCGTCAGATGTATCGGGCCAGCTTATAAGCTATATACAAGTAGTCTGAAACAAAGCCTGCAAGTACTTATAACTGTGCTGGCTTCCTAAGGCTTCTATGCGATTATTGATGCGGATTAGGCCTACCCTTCAACTGGTATCAGTCAACTGATAAGACTTTGCGCTTGATTTTCTGTGATTCATCTGGTTAGCCTAATGCTTGCTTATTATTGTTTGCTGGTGTCAGGTTATTACCTAGAACAGGAAAGTCATAACCAGTAGGGTGGTGCTAAAAAAATTATTTTTAGTAAATTGATGGGACAGCCACAGGTTATGTTCCTTTTGATAAAGTAAGTTAGTGTGCAAAATATGATAAAGATATTCCATCATTTAGATGTGCCACACGAGATGACAAGTTTCCAAATTTTAGACATGGATCGTAAGCACAATCGCGATAATATTAGAAAAAAAATTTCGTATTTTGTGTAAGATCAAGTAAACCTTAAATTGTTTTGCTTAAAAGTAGAATAATTAAAAAGTACTGGTGAGCATTATTCAGCCTTATAAGTTTGGTTAAATCGTTAACACATTAAAATATTTATTGGTCCATTTTGTGAACGTTGACTTTTTGGGTCCGAAAACTGTTTCGATGCTCGGACACCACCTGGAGCAAGGCCTGCTTTTGACCTTCATTCTTGGTCAGCATTTGATTTTATTCTGGTATCAATGCCACTCCCGTTTCTGTCCTATCATTCACCACACCCAACCTATCTTCAGTCTGCTGACACTCCAACTAAATGCTGTTCTGTTTCCACGCATTACTATAGCTGTACTTCATCCGATCAAGAGCTGCTACTACTTGCAGATTGATAATATTCTTTGAGCGAGGCTTTTAGTCTTTGGGGTTTCTGCCTCATCGCCAGACTCAAAGTTTTCGACGCAGTCTATATAGCAGTTATCACTATCTGAAGCATCAGATTTCAATAAATCGGCAGCTGTCCTAATACCACTGGACATGGACATTTGAGTAGTAGTAACAGATTGTCTCAATGTCTCTTGATAAACGCTGACCAGTCTTAATTTCATCTTGTCTCTCTTCCGTTATTCTTCATCATATTTTTTAACTTGTTATCCACATGTGCCACTGAACTTGACATCCTTCCATCTCTGAGCTGAGCCTGCAGAAATGCTCTGTCCTCAGGATTTTATTTTTCACTTCCGCATCAGAATGTGAAATAATATTAAATTAAATGTTTTCTCTAATGACTCAACAAATCATTATTCTGTGACTTTCTGTGTTTCTCCACCTCTCCATGCTGCCTTTTGTGAATTCCTCCTCTCATTGTAGATATTCTCTAGCCTCCCGATTGCATGTTGTATTGTAGTCACTGGCAAAATTTAAATTATTTATTTACTCCTCAGCTCCGGTTTGTTCCAATTTATATATTTATTATTTAATCATTTATTTATAAATCCAGTCATCAGAGAATAAGGTATCCAACAATCCATGGTACATAGCACTCATCACATATCACAGTAAAATAATAGGCTCTAGAAGTGTCTAACTTTCATCCAGCTCCTGAAAAAAATAAAAAGTTGATTTTTATGGCTCCGATGACGGATAATGTTATATGCAAAATTTAAGCTGTGATGTGGCACCCCTAAATAATGGAATATTTTTAAAAGATTTTGTACATGGGTATCTACTACCAATACGAACAGAACTGGGAGGTGTCCCAGGCATTATGAAAAAATTACTTTTTTGACTGCCACCCTAATAACCAGTGATTGTAAATGAAGTAGCCTACTGGCTTTCGGATATGAGCTTGCCCTTGCTTTCCTGGCATTTATGGATAAAGATTAGGCATTCACGAAATTATTGGCAATAGGACAACCCATTAAATAATCGCAGCTAAACCAAACCTATTCAGTATCAATTGGACCATAAACAAAAAATAAAGCATTGTAGTCCATGAAGCCAGTACGGTCTAGTCTTGAGATTAAGCCTACTATAGGGCCTAGGTATTTGGTGATCCACGGAATTATTCGGCTTAGAATGTAATTTTGCACACGGGGGTAATAAAAGCTAGAACAAAGGTGATTGGTTGACTATAAAAGGCAGACCACCATAAATTAATTATCCGTAGCTCAAGTTTATTTCTGCACAGGCTTTGATGATCTTAAAGGATCCAATATTAGTTAGTAGGCCTATATCTATTGGGTATAAGTTGCATTAATAGTACTACTTAGTGAAACATTTCAAAATTATTTTCATGGATAAGTCTGAGTGTGAAGCACTCAGACTTTACGTTACCAAAAATGAAGAGGATCATACAGCAGAATATTCTAAAGATGAGGAACGTCGTCTATGAGAGAAATCTGTTTCATTTTGTGTCAGCAATGCAGACTGCTGATGGATGAAGAGAGGAATCTTACATGTATTCCAAACACTCAAGCTTTTGTTAAACCAAGGAAGCTAAAATAAAGTTGATTGGTTGATAAGTGTAATGTAACTGAACATTAATATAGCACTTCTTCAAGATTTCTACAAAAATGCGCTCTCTGCGCTAGTCCATATGATGTTAACTGTCATTACAAACGAATATATTACATCAGTTAGAAAAACAATGCAATAAATATGATGTTAGTGTAGGCTATCTTGTGTTGAAATAAAGTCTCCCCGGGGGAGAGTTTATTTCGACGGGGGATGAAATATTCTCTCCCCCGGAGACTATATTCTGAAACAAAGTCTCCGGGGGCGAATTTATTCTGAAACAGATTCGCCGGGGAGAATCTATTTCGAAATAGAGTCTCCGGGGGCAGAATTTTAGGGGGAGACTCTGTCACGCGACACCGGCATACTACCGTATAAAATGGCAAACCTCACTTCTAACGGAGTAACGGAGATAAAAGGAAGGAAAGAACGAATAAAATACCGGATGTTCAGCTACTTTTATTTTGTTCTACTTTACCGAGTATTGAAGCTTTTAAACAAGTTCGCTCATGAGCGTCTACAATCCTGTGAATTTAAGGGGTCTATGCTTGTAACATATCAAATAATCCACGACTTATTCATTAGTTCCTTGTTCTCCATTATCGCTCATTCATTCAAGACACTTGGTTTTTATTCTGCTTTTTTATTCCTTGCTTTGGTCGAATGGTTGGCATCCATGCATCACTGGAGGAACAGAATGTTCTGAAAGACGGCTGAATACTTTTGCATTCGCACCAATGTCTTATGTCCTGTCAATAAAAGTGGTCTAAGAACCGGAACTGTTTTCGTCCGCGAATCGATTGGACACCACACCGTTTGGGGCGAGTGGGCGGCCCATAGAAGAGCGGGAAGTGCTAACGAAATTAGAGCCTAGCGGTGAGCGACGACGTCTTCCTGCAGTCACTGCTCCGAACCCCGTTATGACAGATCGCTGCCCAAGGGACCAATGAATAAGTCATGGATTAAATGAAATATTTATGGTGCGTCTCTTGGGCAAACTTTGTCAGCGACAGGCAGCCAGAGTGTCTACTGCGGAAAGGGCACAGATGGACAGAGACACGCAGACGTAGGCAGAGGGGGAAGAAGAGATAGGTCGAGAAATAGGGCAGAAGAATAGGAACTGAAGCTGCGAGCGAATCTGCGATGCTAAAGATAAGAAGTCGGCGTAAATTTTAATGCGGTTATTTATTTTGGGTCAACAGACTCAACACGCAATCGATCCATCATCCAAATATATTCCCATGTATATACGTAACTATGTGTACGCATATATAAATTGCATACATAAGGAATGGGTCTTATAACAATGCGGTCTCATAATTATTATACAGTCATGTATGTAGGGGGCCTACCTACATATACATTAGACATCGGATAACGAGGGATTCGTTGTGTGATTGTCAAAACAGCGTTATATAAATAGATAGATATATAATGTGTGTCTATGCATGCATTGGCCTATGTACTAAATACAAGGTATTTAGGTGTCACGACACTTCGTCTACCGACAATTTCGTCTACAAAGTTATTTGATATTGTCAATTTAAAATGGAAGCTGGATTGATGAAAAAACTGTTTCCCTAAATGGAAGTGGGATTGATGAAAACATTCCTGTGTTGAAATAGAAGCTGGATTGATCGAAATAATTTTTCCCGTAAATAGAAGCTGGAAATCAACCTGGATGCATGGATGAAAATAAGTTTCCATTCAATAGAAGCTGGATTGATGAAAATAATCTTGTCAGTAATTAGAAGCTGGATTCCTGAGAATATATAGCACGTTTTAGCGAAACTATAAGAAAGAGGCCTCTGTTGATTAGCTGTAATGGATACAGATACACTTGAAGACGAAATGTCGTTAGACGAAGTGTCTGTAGACGAAGTGTCGTAGACGAAGTGTCGGTAGACGAATTGTCGCGGAAACGGTATTTATGCTTATAATTATAAGGATCTGGCTTGCATACATTTATATATGTATATGGCACGCTGGTCTTATATATCATGGACGATATCGGCTGTGCCTGAGTGAACACTTTGTTTCTAAAACAGTATGAATATTGAAACATACCAGAGACCTATATACATATGTATGTATGCTCTATGTATAATTGTATATATGAGCATATGTGTCGATGTGTGTGTATATGAGAAGGTGGTCTTATAACTTGATGATGATTTGAGCTATATACGGCATTGGTGACTCTATTGTCATAAGACGTGTCTATCTTCATTTCAAGGGACAGCGTTTTCCTTTGACGTTCTTATCAACGGGTCTTTTGTCGTTGAGCAACAGCTGCCACTGGTCCGTTCCGTCATGTAATTGCGGTCGCGTCCATTAAGAAAATGACCGAAATACATTCACATACAAACGCATAGTATGCTGGAAAAAAGTGCAGAAAATAGTTTATCGTTACAGTACTTCACTTCTTAATGGCGGAGAGATGGTTGAATGGTAACAAGATGGCACGAAGATCAGAAGACGCGGGTGCGATACCCACTAGCCCCATAAGATTTACTCAGCCTTCCATTCCTTAGGTGGCGTTGGTAAAATAAGCAGTAGGACAGATGGGCGCCCTGCAGGAATCCATGCAGTTAGATTCAACTTCTTTTAGACTTGTTATCATCTGCTACTACTATGTCATGTAAGCTTACTGCGTACTTATCAGTTTGAATTAATAAAGAAGAAAATAATATTATTATTATTGAGATCTCTTTCTTGTTCAATATTGAGTGAGAACACAGTTATAGATACGCAGGAATCGCGTACTTATAAGTTTCTGATGGGTCTTTGTCAAAATCATCGAAAATTATAATTGATCGGAAGATCTTAATTCGTTGATAATCTTCTCGTAGCCTATATATCCACAATTTATCTTTCTAATATTCTTTCTGTCGTTGAGATCATCACCTGTTGGTGTCTATCGCTTATCTCACTTGCTTTCTTTGGTACATGTATGTATAATATCATGTGATCGGTTGGGCTTTGATAGCCTCTGCGTGGATCGCAGGTGGTGACTTATCTCTAGTTATCTGAGCACTGTTCGCCTATTCATTAACTTTTGTGCATTATTACTGTAGAATCGTTTATTTTTGGCAAAGACAGCGTTTTTAAAGGTACTTGCATAAAGATAAATGAGTAATTATTATGATTGCATTGGAGATGTTTTGTTGAGAAGGGAGATACTCTGATGGTCTTACAGGTGAGGAGGAGGAGGATTCGAGCGTCTACGGAATGATAACGACCGATGGATTATTCGAAGGAAAGATCCAGACGAGGTCCGATCAGTACATCGTCGAACGATCCAGACGCTACTTCAAGGACGCCTCTCAACCACCTTCCTTCCACTCCATCATCTACCGCCTCTCCTCGGTCCACATGGACCGCCTCAACGCCACCCTCTGCCGGTCACGCCATCTCCACCAGCGCCTGCGCCACTCGCAGCACCGCCAGGAGACCCCGCTCACCCGTCCTCGCCGTCTCAGGCGCAGTTGGCGCTCGGCCGAGATCTACACGGACCCCGGCGGACGATACGACTCAGGGGTCGACCCGTTTAGGGAGAGATACGCCTACCATCCGCCGATTCATCGACCGATCGATCCGATGAAGACGACGTGTACGATGTACATCCAGGCAGACCACCTGTTCTATGAGAAGTTCGATAGCAATGAGGATATGGTCGTTGAACAGTTGACACAACACGTCCAGGGCGTCAATGATATCTACCGCAAAATAGGTGAGATGCTTAAGTGTAACTTAGGCTACACTTCGTTTATTATTATTATTATTATTATTATTATTATTATTATTATTATTATTATTATTATTATTATTATTATTATTATTATTAGCGTTATTATTATTATTATTATTATTATTATTATTATTATTATTATTATTATTATTATTATTATTATTATTATTATTATTATTATTATTATTATTAGATTTATTATTATTATGCGACAGATTCTCACCGAAATGTGAATCTGAGGCGCGGATAGTCTATAGCGACCGTATGTTCATGTAAACGTAGGCATACTAATTTTGCTATTGCGATCGTGTGTAAATGTACTCGACTTTCTATATCGACCCTACTTTAGATCATATATTCGTTTATTGTGTTAACAACAGACATTACGCTGTAGGTGTACATAGAAGAAGAAACAACTAAATAATATAGTATGAAGTAATAGCTTAGTAAGAGGTCAGGAAATGTAGTAGTAGCTTCAACTCCGCCACTGATCGTACTCTGTCAGTGCCAGAGTCCCAAGCCTGGATGAAGAAGGAGGGCGACGGTAATGATCTTTGTCATCACACAATGTTGTTAAACTGAAACTCGTTTTTCTATAGCGATCGTATAATACATCAATGTAAATGTACTTGGTTTCTGTAGCGACCATAATTGACCACGAGACTGCATATTTTGCAATGAATTGATCTTCACCACCGCTGTCTATTTGAATGGGTGCCACGCTATTGAAGGTCCCCTTGTATACGGTCCGTGATAGTCTGAGATTAAACTCTCTAAAACAAGCCACCATCGGTATGTGAACGGGCAACATCACGTACAGAGGCGCAAGAGACGATCGCTCTAAACAATGTAGCTAACTGGGTTGATTAATTCAGACAATAGAACAGTCGATGAGGCAGAGAATGGTGGCTTAATTACTGAATGAGCGATGGAACTCGGGTGGTGCCAGTCCCAAGCCGTGAGTAAAGGAGGAGGGCTACACTACGCTTCTTTGTTATCACACGGCGTCGATAAACAGCAACTGCACACACAGAGAATGATGAAGTAATGAATTAATGAATGAAAGAACGCATGAACGAAGTAATGAACAAATTAATAATAAATAATAATAATAATAATAATAATAATAATAATAATAATAATAATAATAACGACGATTAGGTGCCGTTCCAGACGAATTTTATTAATTCTTAATTAATATTAAGTCCCCGGGGGATCATCTATATAATAATAATAATTTAATTTAAAATAATAATAATAATAATAATAATAATAATAATAATAATAATAATAATAATAATAACAGTAATAATAATAACAACAACACCTACAAAAACAGCACCAACAACAACAATACTAAAAATAATAAGACGATTTGTATAGCGTCGTAAAGGCGATAGAGGGCGCTGTGTGAATGAATTAGTCATTCAGTGAGTCAATCAGAGAGTCAGTCAGCCAGTCAGCAATTTATTGCATTGTGTTCTTTACTGGTTGGTAGGCACGTTATCTAAATGATCCAATTATCATTCGCCGTCTTTCCACTTTGCATCTATCTTCGAATCACAGATACATTGCATTGACAAATCGTTGCTTAGTTCTGCAACCGATCAAGAAGGGTTGTTTAGTTGATTCCGGATACCTGATAGTCGTGTATTGTATTGTATTTAAGATTTATACAGCGTCTCTCACATTGCACACCAATCAGAGTGCACACACAATGCGAAAGTCCTCGAAAATAAAGACAAGTTTTGAGGTAGCGAAAAGATGTGGTATATATAGGACCACCGGATAGCATGGCGGAGCGAGCATAAGGGGAATTTGATTCCATAGCGAAGGGCCAATGCAGCAAAGGCACGGGACTGGGCATGGTCTTCAGTAACAGCATCGAATCACCTTAGGACATTTGACGACTTAAATCATATTGAGCTGTGGACTATTATGTCCTAATGGGACAGAATCTCCTTAATATGCCATCGCTCTCACGCATTTGCTATAAATACTTTCCTTTTGACATCGAAGACAGGCAGTTTAGAGTGTATCAGCCGAATTTTGGACCTATTTCAAAGTTGATTATATAAATTGCGGATGCTCATCTTCCAAATTGGTGACTCGTTTTCAAGCTGCAGATTACAGTCGAAGTAGACAGCGTCTCATATTTAGATGTAATACTTATTTTCGGATATATGTTTTTCTGCGAAGAACCTTTCTAAACTGTCGTCATTTCGTAAACATGTTTTTCGTTTCTTGAGAATAATGATTGCAGCCAGTGACCGCCTGTATCGATCTCTTCCGTGAGATGGACAGTCCTCAATTGTCTGTCACTTCGCATAATATAATAAGTACGGCTGACCAAATCTCTTTCGAAATAACAGCTGTGCAAAAAGATAAAAATAAGTATCCATGTATATGTGCATGTATAATTGTATATGTATATATATAAGCGTAAACGTTTGTAAAATTGTAAATATATAAGAGATTGTAAGCATTTGTGCTTGCAAGTGTACATGTATATATATTGCATATGTATATGCAATTATGCATGTATATAAATATATTGTTAATGTGCATATATATATGCATGTATGTATGATATTGAATGTGACTTATTCCGAAATAGATGAGAGACATGTATGTGGTCAATAGGCTGGGCACTGGAACTAACAGCAGGGCAATCGTTGGCACGAGCGGGGCAGACTCGCAAGTAGCAGGACAATATGGCGAAAAGCAGAGGAATGGGGCGAGTAGTAAACAGTTGGATGGACATGAAGTCAGACGCAAGAACTGCAGGGCAGTCGGACGAAAAGCAGGGCAGCCCTACAAGAAGCACAGTAAACGTTCGAGCAGCATGGTAGTCAGGCAAGCAGCAGTTCCGACGGCCCCGATATTGTTTGACACGTTGAGCCATTTGGTCGATTTTACGTCTTCGCGGGTTGATGTCTTTTTGTGGTTCTGATTTCGTTTGCCACCTCAAAGATGTTTGATTTTGTTTCTGGTTGACGGTGGCAATATGACATTTTTCAATATTGAACAAAAGGAAATAAATAGGGCCTCAGACATATAATCCACAGACTTGACCATGCGTGTGACATATACACTTTTTATTCATTCATTCATTCATTCTGAGAATTTATAGAGCGCCTCTTCAAGATATCTACTTTGCGCTACCCTATTATGATGTTTTGTTGTCACCAGATTCTAGTGTTCGTTTATAGGTGCCATTGGACTGTAAATGTAACAATATGCGTAATGTATAATATATATATTAGGGTGTGTCTAAAAATTAAAGTTTCAAAATTAATATCGGCCAGTTTGTTTTTGTGTTCCACTTTGAAAAACATTGTCATTTGTCAAATTAGATGAAAATCGGAAAAGATTTAGAACTTGCTCAAAGCCCCGGAAGAATTATCACTTAGAGACCAACGTGATACATTGCAATTTTCAAAGATAAAAAAATTTCAGCACTTAAACATAAGTTATGAGGCAAATCAAAGGAAATACTGTCAGTTATTTGTCATTTACTTATTCCCTTTAGTGCTTTTGGGAAGTTGTTTCGATGGTACTCGACCAATTGCAGAACAAAACTGTTTCACTCCCTCGTTTCTGAGCAGGGCTTCATTGAAGGACTGCATGAGAGCCACTCCTTTCTCCGCCAAATCGTTCGTCACTCTTAGGGCGGATATGATGTCTTTTGCCTCACTGTATGATTGTTCAGACTCCCATTGTTGCGGGTCTCGATCAAGAAAAGAGTCATCCAATTCGAGGATCTGAGATATGTTGGTGGTTGAAGTGGTGAAGAAATCGGGTAGTGCTTTTGTATGTGGATTGTGTATCGGAGGAAGATTCTTTGGATGTTCATCAGATCCCTGATTGTTGCGCACGCTGTAGATCATGCGCTGCTTTTCGCCGACGGTGACTGCATCGTCAAAAAGGCTGAAGCCAACCAGGCTCTCCGACAAATACCAAAGGTGTCGGGAAAATGCTGTTAGGGCTACCTATGAGACTTCCTTGTCTTGGTAAGTATGGATTGCCTTCAAGAATTCCAGATCGTTCTTTGGGGCTTCATTGGGTGAGGTACAGGTGAACCAGCACTTCACGTAAGTTTTTGTCACAAAAAGTGACACTCGAATTAAATGATTCAACACCTTTTGAGAGTAGGATTGTCGAGATGACCCCTCTGTGCTCTGGCGTTGTTGAATGGGAAATTGATCTATGAAAAGCCACATCCTGATCGCATAGATCGCACGTGCCATCCAACGAGCGCGGTGAAATGCCCTGGGTACCTGAACTTTATTCCTTTTGGTGGACTGTTAGCTCTAGTAGCTCTTAGTAGTCGTCTCTGTGATATTGTGATATTCAGTACTTAGTTGCTGCAATGCAAAGGTTTCCAGTTTGATGCATACGCCGCCCTTACAACCCGTGTTACTTGCCGTTGTCTCAAAACACATAGCCACGATTCTTTCTTCCAATCCCCAACTTCTGATTTCGGCCAAACATGCATCTGAAATGACGGCAGCTGTCCCAGGTTGGAGTTTGGGGATGGCTAATAGCTTGGTCACATCCTTGCCAGATACCATTATTGGAAGGCGATCAACACACCCTCGTCCTGTCCCTGTAACATCTGGCATAATCTTGCCTTCCCAGTGAAGAGTATGAGGATTCTTCAGATCGAAGGATTCGCTATTCTCTGCTGCTAGCTCGATGGATTGCTGAAGGATTGATAATCAGCTCACCAGCTGGTGCTGCATATAGATTGGCTGCTGCAAGAGCAGACAAAATGTGAGTGGCCCTCCTGCTGCTGGTTTTTGTGCGATCTAGAGTTGCTGCAACATCACTAGTAACTACAGATATTGTTCCCATTCGTCGCTTTGGTGGCCAATCAGACGTCGAAGGTTCTGGCTCTTTTTCTGAGCTACAGTATCTGATGACGCCTCTTCCTTAGATGACTTTTCCAACAAAGAAACCTCCATAGCTACAGCTGTGCTAGCACGATAACGTTCCTCACGCTCTGCAAGTGCTGCTGTTCTTGCCAGTGCTCTCTTTTCTTGCTTTGCAAGTTTGACACCAATGCCTGCCATGGAACCACGTCGTCATTTCTCACGCTGTGCTTTAGAAAACTGCCGAACCTCTTCTATCTTAATTATTGTCATGGCATCTTTATGCGCAATGTCAAAGTGCTACGGGGAATCCCTGAAAGAATCCTATTTTCCCTCTTCAGTTTCTGACTTCCTCCAAATATATTTTGAGGTTTTGCCATTCCTAATGAAGATGTCGTAGCTGATCCCAAACATGATTCTTAGCCCTCGTTGGAATTCGTGCTCTTTCCCAAATTGGAAGTAGGCTACTATAGTAGCTATGGTTTCTTTCACGCTGTCATCCCGACTCTGATTTATTAGTGTATGGAAATTGAACAGCGCCTTGAGAACCTCTCCTCGAGTAGGTAGTTTCGCATAACCGAAGTGATCTTCAGTAGGCCTACTGCCTATCAACCAAATCTCAGCCTTTTTCTATTGCCATTTCACCTGCGATATGATGCATTAATGAAAACCACCATTACCCGCCATTTGCAACACGAGGTCAGTGACATAAACAACAAGAGATCAGTTACGTCATCATCATGAATATTTATTAGTTGGGAACCGGCCACTAAGAAGGGGTCTAAAGCTGGCATGTATTGAAATCGTGTATAGAATGCCTATAATCATAATGCAACCGGGTTCCTACAATTTCGGTCGCCTTGAGCAAGTCCTAAATACTAACCGATCAGGCTATAATTTCGGAAATGGAGTTTATACATCAAGTGGAATGATAAATTGAACTGGCCGATAAAAAATCTGTGAGTTGAAAATTTCACATGTACCTTAAAACACCCTAATATATATATATATATATATATATATATATATATATATATATATATATATATATATATATATATATATATATATATATGTATTGTGTAAAATGTATATGCCACTACATCCAGGTCTATATAATGTCTATGATCTGCTTTATGGCTCTGTGTATGGTTGCAGGTGTGTTTATAATGACCTGCGGTATATATTTGCGCCTAGCTGCATATCTGTTTCTGAGAAGTAGCCTAGGCCTATAGTTGCGCGGATTGAATTACAGCGTAGACATAGACCTATACCGGTTGTAAATGGAGAGGGATGTCTGTCGATTGTATATTTGAGAGAACTGCTCTTATGAGAAAGACAGCTTTCTTATGAAGACGCCAAGAAATTTGTAAAGGAAAAACGGAACCTGTTCTTCCAGGAAATCGTTTGCTGTGATTCTTGACAAACAAACTTCGGTAAATTTATTTTGGCTTGACTCTGTTCCAATGCTTGCAAATCGCTAATCACATCATATCGAATCACGTGCACAATAATATGAATGAGATTTTCCCGTATGGCTGAATCACACTAAATCTTCAAAGGTTCCTATCATGTACTTTATAAATGACCAGATGCATAATTAGAATTAAAATTATAGTCCTTGAAGCAATAATGACATAAGCATTAGCACTTTGTAATATTAACATTGAGAGTAAAAATGGGACACAGTTAATACACATGCAAGGACAGTCAATCTGAATCAGGGGCGTGTAGCAACTGCCAGTCCGGGACTTGCTCATGGTCCCTACCCAGTAACCGTCTCAGGAGACACTGAAACGAACACTCTCCGCTTTACAAGCTGAGCATTCTAACCAATCGACTAAAGTGCACCACAAACTAATAACGACTGGACGTGAACTGTGTTTTATGTTAGACTTCGATGGCAACAGCCAACCAGACAACATCAATTTCATCATCAAACGAATCAAGGTCTGGACGAATCCAAAAGCGCCCGAATACAAATTCTCCGGCAACTACGGCGTCGAGACTTTCCTTGAGCTGCTTTCGGAGGAGAACTTCGACGCCTTCTGCCTCGCTTACATGTTCACCTACCGAGACTTCGATGGAGGGACCTTGGGACTCGCCTGGACCGGGGACCTTCAGAACGCAGGCGGGGTCTGCGAAAAACACGGGGTGAGATTGTTGCTCGTAAGGAACGAATACACCAGAGACTCGATCTAGCACGCTTCAGGGTAACGCGAATTCTGAATTAACACGCTGGAGACATTGATCACACATGTAAAGCAAACTCGTTCTAACGCGACCTATTTGAAAGGCTTTTCTTGATATAGCTTCCAAAGCCAGTGTTATTAAGGTGGCAAGTGCTCGCAAATTTACTTACTTAGCCTAGGCATAATGAAGGTGGGGCTAGTCTAACCAATCTTCAGCTGTCCTTCGCAATTACGTTACCCGGTCATCGTAGGATACTCATTTTTCAGCGGAGTTTGTTAGCATTGGCTGTGCGAAGAAACATGCTAGGGTCCACGAAAAATGCTCTGAGTTCAACTCGTGTTGGAGACCTACACATTTGGGTTCATTTATAAATCGGGCGTTTGAGCCTTCGAGTTGTTTGCGGTCGTATGTCTTGTAACTTGATCCTTCTTTTTTTAGGTTCACCGACTTTTGAGATCTTGTAGGTAGGCCTATAGGCCTACAGTTTTAAGGTCAATACGTTTTTATCTTTAAGCATTTCTAGCATCCATTTGTTTCTGATGGTAAATTATAGTTCCAATTATCTAAGAAGAATTAATACTAGTAAACCCTACAATACAGTACGTATTACCTAGGACCATTGCGCCATAATTCCCGTCAATTCTTTATTACATTAGAGGTTAACGTAGAGGCAAAGTTTTGCATGTAGGATGGAAGATCTCTTTTGAAGGTTACTTCTTTAATAAAATTAATAATCCATAATGTGACGCTGTTACTAATACTCTTGCTATTGCTTTCTAACAGTTTACTCAGCTCTAGAACAATCTGCCACGTGACAGAGTATGGTTGCTAATCTTTGAAACAATGTTCTATACTGTATTATATTATATTCTTTTCTTAACTCTGCTGAGCTGAGCGTTGACGATCATGACTTGTAGCAATACAGAGGCAGCTCGAAAAGTCTGAACAGCGGCATTGTGACGATTCTCAACTACGGTAAAGATGTTCCACCGAGTGTGTCGCACGTCACAATGGCTCATGAAGTGGGACACAACATCGGGTCTCAGGTATTCATGCACTCTTTCAAGTTCATATCACATACATGTACTCCATTGCCGTCACATCTTTAGAGGAAAATACGGCAGCTATAGAAAAATGTGTGCTTTTGCATTCTACGCATTGAATATTGACGCCAGTCTGAAATACTAAAGAGCAGTTGGGCAGAACAATCTTTGGGTTGTTCATTTGACATCAAATGATCTTTGCCACTGCTAATTTGCAAACTAACGTAGTAATCGCAGTAAAGGGGAGGGGTTATTCTATTCTACTTTACTTAATTCTATTCTATTGCATTGTATTTTCTTTTCTATTTTTTCGATCCTGTTCTATTCTATTTTATCTTGTATTCTATTCTATTGCATTGTATTTTCTTTTCTATTTGCTATTTATTCTATTTTTTCGATCCTGTTCTATTCTATTTTATCTTGTATTCTATTCCATTCTAGTATTCTGTTCTATCCTATTCTACTACTTCTTGACACATCACACCTTGCCAAATTGTATTCCTTGACACTATAAGGTCTTATGCTGGTTATTACTTCCACCTAAGTGGCTTCAAGACTTGGCAAGTTTATTGAAATAAAGAAGAATATGAACAAGAATCAAGCCTTACTTTGCGTTATCTTACATTAAACTATCTGTCCATTTTAACCTAAGATAACCTTGTTATGCTTGTAGCCTACCTTGCCAAACATCCTACTCTACTACCTTATATTGTATTAACTTATCTATCTATCTATCTATCTATCTATCTATCTATCTATCTATCTATCTATCTATCTATCTATCTATCTATCTATCTATCTATCTATCTATCTATCTATCTATCTATCTATCTATCTATCCATCCATCTATCTATCTATCTATCTATCTATCTATCTATCTATCTATCTATCTATCTATCTATCTATCTATCTATCTATCTATCTATCTATCTATGGAATTTGGAATTTATATAGCGCCCTTCAAGATAACTACTCAGAGGCGCTCGAACTTACATACATCGAACTTATCTTATCTTACCTTTCTTTGATATTATTACGTTCATATGCAGCATGATCCAGAGACGCCTGAATGTTCCCCTGGTGGCACCGATGGGAACTACATCATGTACGCCAGAGCGACGTCTGGTGATCGACCGAATAACAACAAGTTCTCCAAGTGCAGCACTCAGTCGATGGCTCAAGTGATCTCAGCGAAGGCACAGGGAGAACACGGATGCTTCATACGTAAGCATTCACCTCCGCCGTCTGTTACTAGAGGCACAGGGTGTGTCTTGTGCACAATGTGCATTTCTAAGACTTATTACACACAAGGAAAGACGTCGTCTGTATCTATGCATGTAAGTTTGTGAGTATGTATGTGAGTATTATGTGAGTAGGGCCTGTGTATGTGAGTATCATGTGAGTATTATGTGAGTAACTGAGTATGTATGTGAGTATGCATGTGAGCATGTATGTATGTATGTATGTATGTATGTATGTATGTGTGCATATATGTATGTATATGCTTGTAAATAAGCACTAGACTTTAATTTGCTAGACTATAGTCAAATCAAAGCATAGATGCTTTGGCCGACTGGAACAGCGAGTATACCTACTTTTACCATATAAACCATAATCCAGAGAGCTGCTAAATTCTAAATGCGTCGCTGTTTCGCGCTGCAAACGAAAAGCCGAAACGACTGTTTGATGGGAAAATAATTTCCACCGA
This sequence comes from Aporrectodea caliginosa, assembly GCA_020284085.1. Taxonomy (NCBI): domain Eukaryota; kingdom Metazoa; phylum Annelida; class Clitellata; order Crassiclitellata; family Lumbricidae; genus Aporrectodea; species Aporrectodea caliginosa. Next base: position 441,912 of record JACEVL010000062.1, read on the forward strand.
GTTCCTGTTTTCACTACCGCTGCGTTTATACAGAACAGTTGGATTGAGAGACATCGCTGTAAAAATAAGCAATCATCTCGATGTGTTGACTCAGCTGATTTGTGCGAAAGAATTAAACAAACGCAGGTATGGACGAGATTAAACAAACACGGTTATGAAAACTTGCGTAGGTGCTTTTTATATGCTCGTTTAGAGCTTCTCGTTTTAAATTGATGTACGCTTTAGAAGCAAAAACAAAATTCATATAAAATTACTGACTTGCTGCGACGTGAGGTGTGAAGATCCGTTGTGTGATCTTGACTTGTTACTAAAGGTGAAGAGATCATAACAATTGCGTTGTGTAGCTTAACTGAGAATATCGTTGACACTTCTACGACGAGAGTGCATTAAAAGCGACTGGGAAACAATGCAGTCATTAAAGTGTTAACTTAGTGCAATAATTGAAACTACAACCTTTTTTGCTTTGAAATATTGCACTTGTAAGGCGCTTGCATCTAACTTAATCAGCTTATACACGGACCTCAAATTGAACAAACTTTCTGCCTTCAACGTGTTGCGTGATTAGAGAGCGAATTGTCTGTGGTCAATGGAACAATGCATTAAGAACCCGCAGACATCAGGCGTTACGAATTTAACCACTTAGGTCGCATTTAAGGACTGATGTTGCTACATGTATACATCAGCATCAACACCATCTGCGGCGGGTCCCTCTCCGGAGCATTGAAGTTTCCAGACCAGCGTGTTAATTATTAACATGTACGGTGCAGATGTACAGTGTACACAGTACACACACAATCATGTACAGTATGTATGCATAAATGTATGTTTGTATAAATGAATGCATGTATGTATGTATGCATACATGTGTGTGTATGTTTGTTTGTACGTACGTATGTATTCCTATGTAGAGATCGCTGACTAAAAATTCGTGTAATCTCTAAGCGCTGATAGGTACATGTATGTATGAGCATATGTTATAGCGCCCCTTCAAGATTTCTACTCAGAGGCGCTCCCGACTACAGCGCGGACATTGAATCGGAGTTTCACGCCAAAGCGCATGAGCAATTGCGAGTGAATGACTTTCCCAGGGTCCCTACGCGGCGGCTTGAGGTGGATTCGACCCCGCAACCCTCCGGGTGCAAGGCACCGAATATACGCCCTTGAGGTGGATTCGAACCCGCAACCCTCCGGTTGCAAGTTACTGAACATACCTCAATAACCACTTTTAAAAAGCCTTATAAAATGACGGAATTATCAGACTAAAACTTTTAACACGTAGGCCTAGACCTAAACTGCAGCAGATATTAATTGCTGCTTGTTGCTAACAAGTTTGTATATTATTATTATTATTATTATTATTATTATTATTATTATTATTATTATTATTAAAGCAATTATTATTATTATTATTATTATTATTATATTATTATTATTATTATTATTATTATTATTATTTTATTATTGCCAAGCTATTATTATTATTATTATTATTATTATTATTTATTATTATTATTATTATTATTATTATTATTATTATTATTTATTATTATTATGTTGAAGAAATAATTTTATTAAAAAAATGGAATTGGGGGCCTTAATTCACAAGACATGGGGGCCCTAGATTCGCGTCTAGTCGCCTGTTTAGAAAAATCGCGCCTCTGCTACTACTACTCCGTAGCCTATACATAGATCCCTCAAAATTCACCCCACCCAAAACAGACAGGTCACGTGAACCCACATCGATCCCATAACATTCTACTGCCCTTCTAGCCTGCCCACACGATGGATGTCCTTTTGGGATCTATTCCCATATGGGACCCGTATGCAGCCCACATTGGACCCATCCAATACCCATGAAAATGGTGGCAGAGTATTTGTACCACTTATCGTCACAGTAATGGACCTGTTGATTTATTGTTTTTCTGTGTGTTGTCATGTGTTCAGCTGCTACTAGTGCCATCTGTGGGAATGGAGTGGTGGAGGAGGGAGAGGAGTGCGATTGTGGCTGGGAAGATGAGTGTAAGGAAGATTGCTGCTACCCTCAGGTATCGACGGAGGGCCTCGGCATTCCGTGCACTCGAAAGCCAGGCGCCGAATGCAGGTAACGACCATTCCTATCTTATTATGAAATCCAGGTAGGAAATAATAGCCTTTCAAATGCTCCTCACGTTCTTAATTGAACTGGTTTAAGCAGAACACAGTTTGTATATATAAATGTAAACCCGTATGTTGACAGATATTTATGTGTAGACCGATATATAATTATATATAATATATATAATTTACGAATGTATGTATTTAGTTATTAAATATGTATGATTGCATGTATGCTTGTATGCACGCGTGTATGGTATGTTTGCATTGTGTCTACATTGCATCGAACAGATCAAGACTTGATTGATCGCTGCTGAAATTTCATATGCATTAAAATGAAAGTAAAGCCACGCATGTAATGATCTAATCATTTTATAGCCACTTAGCATGAGAAAACTCAAACAGGATTGTGCTGCGTAATATATATAAATTATATATATCTAACTGCCAACTCAGTTGATGGTATTGACTGTGCTATGTTCAGCCCGAGTGAAGGTCCGTGTTGTACGGAGGAATGTCGATTGATCGGTCGGTCTCGTATAGACAGGGAGATCTGCCGAGAACCCACCAAGTGCAAGAATGCGTCTTTCTGCAAATATCCTTTTTAGCCTTCATTCATTTCTACATGTAGCCTAAGCCTACAAATTCTGCGTTCTCTCTCCAAATGTGTTGTTTTTTGTATGAATTTTCTTTTCGTTATTATATTGATGTCGTAGTTTCTAGTCTTAGGAGTTATTTTTTTGGTCACGATTAAGGTCTAATGATGAATATAGGCTAAACTCTGTCATATAGTCACAAAGAGTGTTCGCATTCGACCAAGAATAGGAGTATATCTCCTTCTGGCTTGAATTAATCCCTCCCAGCGAAGGTGTCAGCTACACGGTTCCTTATTTTCCGCTTGTTTCTGTCACTAGTATCTTCATTCTTCAACCTGAAAGACTTCTCGACCAAGACTAGGATTAATCAGGTTTTTTGTTTGGCGACTAAATATGTAAAAAATCAACAGCATCTACAAAGATTGGCGAATTGCCTGATTCATATGTTCTAAAAAGAGGATACTTGAATGGGAATAATTAATAATATTATTAGAAATAGAAAGATTATGAAGACGAGCACAGGACAAAAAAATAACGTGAGAATAACCACTGATGGCACGAAGTTAGAACAGGTCAAGGAATCTGTTGCCTTGCCTTGGGAGCAGCATTGGATGAAAAAACGAAGTAGGCCTAAAAGAAGAAAGGCAGAGACAAAAGAGAAGGTAAGATTTAGACGCAGAAAGAGAATCACCTAAACTTAAAGATAATGATAATCGAGCGCTGTGGATTGGAGACAAGGGGCTTTGAGGAAAAAGACTTGCAAAGACTCGGATGTATTAGTTGTGCATAATTAATGGTTGAGAGTCAGTTGAAAGAAGAAACAATGAACACATTATCGCATGAATGACATAATAAGGCGTTTAACAAAAATCTACCATAGACGCCGCTAGCAAAGCAATTTCTGGAACTAATCTGCTAGAATTCCTATAAAGCAACATTATAATAATATTTTCAACAGTTGGATTGAAATGCTTTTACTTGGAACCTCTATTTTTATTATGCCACCCTGTTGCACCTGATGTTTTGGAGAACCGTTTTTGTATAATCCTTGACGGCATCGTTTACTGGGACATCAGCTGTTTGTCCACCGTCGGCCAATCTCCCGAATAAGACGAAGTGCGATGAAGACGCTGTCTGCTTTCTCGGAGTTAGTTACGTCTCCTTTGCTATATATTATTTCAAATATTGAATTTTATTCGTGACATTATTTCGTATTTTTAGTGCTTGTTCTCGAAGACAACATCATTATTCATTCATTCATAAGTTCGTACATTTTCATTCATTGATCTCAACAGATTAGCACAACTGCAGTTAATATAGAGTGATTTGATTTTGTGGTACAAATGGTAGATATAGAAATTACCGGTGTCGTGCTTAATGCGATGCAGGTTATTCGTGACAAAAATGCTTATGGTATGCAAATGCCGCAGACCCCTACTAAGTGTGACCGAAGACTCACTGACATTAGGGTCTTCTATGGAGTCCAAAGCATTTAGAATCACTTTATCGGAATTGGCTTTCTCAGTTACATTCGAAAGTGGAAATCAAGGTATACACTCTTTATTGAAGTTAAATTCGAGTAGATACTTTCCTATTGTTTCGCCATGAACCGATGTAGATAAGTTATAGGTGGAGGTTGTAATGTACACTTTGTGTTTTGTACTATGTTCAGGAATGTACTGGTTCCATGTGCCTCGCTTATGATCTTGAAGCTTGCCAGTGTCCGCCGTTCAGAGAAGGAGATTTCCGAGATCCAACTCTTTGTCGACTCTGTTGCAAAGAGCCGGGCGAAGTGAAGCCTTGCAGGTCAGAACTCAACGTGATGTTGTAGGATTTTATAATGTAAGCATTATTATGTCTGAAAGAAATGTAACTCATTACGTAGTATAAGCCGGTCATTATAACGTAGGCCCATAAGTATGTCTGCAAAGCATAAAACTCATCATGCTGTTGCACAAGCTGGCCATTACAATGTAAGTATATTTCTGAAAGGTGAGTTCACATAAAATGTGTTAGGTAATATACTTGACACTATGACTAAGGTATGTTCGCCGAATCTATGTAAAATGGTCTTAAACGATTTATTCGAATCACAAGGGTCATTCTAAAAACTATTGTGTTTAAAACTCCAAGTCCCACAGATTTGCCATGGGTGTTTCTGCGAGTTCTATTATTATTCCTGTATTTATTAAGTAACGCTATGTATAATGGCAAAATACCAATTGATGGCGCTGAACAGTTGTGCGGGAAGGACTTGCTCAAGGTCCATACACAGTTAACTGTCTCAGGCGGTTTCGAACCCATACACTGCGCATTACAAGGCGAGCGCCCATGGCCCATGCCAATTGGGTATGATGTCACACAGTATGGTGTTGGTGTTAAGGAACCAATATATCAACTAATATACCTCTAGTTGCAACCAGTGCTGCCTGGACGCCCCTTACCTTTCCCTCCCCTCCTCCCACCAATACCCTTTTCCCAACCCCTCTCCCCAAATTCCCCCCCCGTCCCTCTCCTCAACCCCTCTCCCTCCAATCAGAGGTTGCAACGTATAAAATGTTTTGAGGTATCATATTGCAAGCGACGAAGGCACGAGGAATGAGTGCTGAGTTCCCATGCGTATAGGCCTAACGACTAGGGTGTCTGAAGGAGCGCCGTGAGCTCCTCCGTTCAGAGAAGGAGATTTCCAGAAGCCAACGCATTTTGTAGCAATTGTTATCAAATAGAATTTGGAAGACGTTCTAGGCTCTTGTTTTCCAGCAGTTTCTGAACGATAACGTTATGAAAATTTCATGGTTTGTCCAGATTCCCAGACTAACACCACAACAATTTCAAAGTTTTATTTTAAAAGAAACAGGTTTCGTCTTTACATTTCGCCTTCGGCTCTTTGTAAGTGTCAGTTAATTTGTGCAGTCAAAATCCATTTAAAAAATCATTATGTTTTTGTAAAAGCATTTTGTCCAGTTGTATAGCCGATCGATGCCGCTACCTTGTTAGCAGATATTCTCAGTAGGCTTTGCAATCCTGTAGCACACATAGTTTTCCTCAGGTGACTTATTGTGAGACAAGCTAGAAAATGCTCTTCGGAACAAAATGTGACTGTTAGGCTAATGCAAGGGCATCGTCATGCGGAGCTGGCTGAGTTTTGTATAACAAAACAATTCATTTAATTCCAATTGACAATTTTCAACTTTATTAAGCCATTACTTCCTCCTGACATTTTCTTGCCTTTGTTTTCTTTGTATATACCGTATACAGGTTTTGTCTGTTGTTAACTCAATAACTCAATAAACGAATATATGATCATGAAGTCGTATGTTGTCTCTCAACAGTTTCGTCTTGCTGGTGAATTTAAAACTAGTGGGTGTTTCATAGGTCTAGGTGAATCGTATCGTATTGTATCAGTGCGTTGTATTGAAGTCACTTAACTTTAAGTTCATTCAGTTATGAAACAGTCAAGACAAAACTCACAGTGGATGTGAGCGATGAGCAGATAGTTGTAAACGGCCCTAGTTGTTAAGGCCTACGCTCAACGATAAAACCGGAAGCGCAGTTATATGACGTGCGATTCGATGAAAAGTTAACTAGAATGTACATGTCAGGAATGAGGTGGAGAAACAAGTTGCACCTACACGGTAGAACACATTCAGAAATCAAAATGACAATATGAAATTTCATTGGAATCTTAAAAAATTAAATGCTGTTGAAAGTAACGTAGAGGAATTATTACACTGTTGCATGGACGCTGCATGGACGGCGTCCAGGCGGTGCTGCCTAATAAGTGGCAGGACGGCGTCCAGCCTGCCTGGACGCCGTCCATGACCGTCCATGCACACTTTAAGCCCTGGTTGCAACTGAGAACATTCTTAAAGAATGACCTCGGCATTCAGAAACTTGTCAAAATTTAATTGGAGAAGTGTCTTCCCAGTAATTCAGTCACACAAATGAATATTATCGATTTAGTGATCGACACGAAGTGATATTGCCGTCCGTAATCACATTCTTTTAAATTACATCAAGATCTACGGGGAAAATGGCCCAGAGAACTGGTCCAGTAAACAGCTGCAACAGTAAATTTCTGAGCTTGGAACAGGCCACCTAGAAAGCAGAAACGCTGCCGAGGAGAACTGATTGTTCTTTAAGAAGAAGGAACTAAAAAGATTCTGTTATTAGTGTCACGGAACCGACTGAAGTGCATGGCGCTAATGTTATTTAGTATGAAAGGGTTTAGCGTCGGCATAAATTTTAGATGACTGTACCATGGTCGCTGATAAATTGCTCCATTAGGTCTTCGTTTCAATGGAACAAGGAACCGTACAATGTGCCTGATCTCAATCTCAAGCCTGGCGCAGCCTGCTATGACTACAAAGGTTACTGTGATGTCTTTCTCAAATGCAGAGAGGTAAGTCGACGACAGACAATTTCTTTATTTCCAATTCCATTCTGCGCTACCTGAAAAATCGTTATTAATGACTCTGGGGGCAAACATAAGTGATCGCAGACCTGTCATGACCCAATTCGATTTCTCCGACCACCTGCAGCTGCATTATCTCGAATTTCTGGTTGATTGCAGTTACTCATACTGACAGTAGACGTGTTACTGACAGCGCATGTCCATTAACTTTGGCTTGGAATCTTCTTGACATTTATGTCACTTACGTGTGGCAATAACGAACGTTTACTGTATCGTGGAAACACTTTACGTCTGATTACCTCGAAAGGCGACATTAATGTCTGGTTGCAGGAAACAGGGATATATTAAGGGATAGTTTACGGGTTCAACCCCTCACCGAACCACTTCCCATTAAAATACTCAGTGAGTGAAACAATGAAAATGAAAAGTGGACAATGATTATTAAAAGAGAAAAATGTTGTACAAAAGACATCAAATAGGAGATGGACTAAAATGGCAATCAACACTGTCTTGTTGTGCTTGACGAGCACAGAGCTGCGTAAAAATTTATAAAGCATCACTAAATTTTTTTCTGTATGCAGTCTTGGCGGGTGATACAGCTGCATTTAGGGGGTGGAGGTAGGGTAATGGCAACACTCTGGCACGAAGAGCAAAAGATCAGCACGGACGCGGAATTGCTTCCCGCTACTCTCTTCAGCCTTTCATTCGCCAGATGGCGTTGGCAAAATGAGCAGTAGGACGTGATGGGCACCTTGAGTGGCTGTCAAACAGTAAAATTTGACTCATGTAATAACTATCTAACCACTTTCGTGTCTGGTGCTAATTATGCATTACGCCCGTTTCATCAGTATATAATACTGATGTGTATGTATGTAAGTATGTAATATGTATCAATATATTTAGTATAACACCTTTTAGGTACCTCAGAAAAGCGCTTGTATAATGAGCTTGCATGGCAATTGTGTCTTAGGTCGATCCCACAGGTCCTCTTTCAAACCTTAAGCATCTACTTTTCTCAGCGGAAGGAATGCGAAATATAAAGCACTGGTTTACCATCTACTGGTACATTCCGTCGGTGGTTGGAACCGGGTTCTTCGCATTCCTGGTAAACTATGATATTTTTCCATTAACATCTTCGTTAATATCGTCATTATCCTCATCACCACTAAAAACATCATCATCGCCATCTTGCTAGTGTTCTTCGATATCATCAATATGCTCATTCTTATTATAATTCCCATAATCAAAATCATCGTTGTCATTGTTTTGTCGTAATCAATATCATGAAAATCAGCGCTAAAACCATCATCGTCATGACCATCACCATCCTCATGACCACTATCGTCGTCGTCATCATAATTATGTTCTGTTTTGTGTGACCAGAGTCAGATTTTGAATATCTACCCAGGCCAGTCTTTGCCTCTTTCTCTTCTTTGTATTACAGTGTTTCTAAATATCTCAGGTACATTTTTTCTAACTACCCCAGAATCATACTTTTTAAATTTTCATGTATCATACTTTCTAAGTATCCCAGTATTATATTATGCTATGTCAAAGTATTCCAGTATCATACTTCTAAATATTATATCCCGGGATCATACTTCCTAAATATCCCAGTATCATACTTGCATTTTCCTACCGCTCTTCTTCTTGTAATGGTTCCATACCTTTTCGCCAGGCGCCAATGTGACCTACATTTTTCTGAAGTTGCGCATCAGACCTTTGCTACATGTAATATGTATTCGTGTAAAATAAACGAATACATATTACATGTAGCAAAGGTCTGATGCGCAACTTCAGAAAAAGTGCGCCTCTGCTCAGCTATCTTTGAGAGGCCTTATAACATGCCCTGGAGTCTGGAAGAATAAATGAATGAATTATACCTCTGATTAGATTCTCTTCAAAAGAGCTAAACAAAATTTGACCTGTTACTTAAAAGTAAAACAAATGATTACTACAGAATATTATTATTATTGTTATTATATTATAGGCGATCCTAATAAAATTATGCAACAGCACCCACGACGCTCCCAAGGAGAAGCCTCCACCAGGTCGTCCCTCAGGCGTTGAGCCTAAGACACTCGTCGTTGGGGCAACGCTGAAGCCTCCGTCTATCCATCCCTGGGTTAAGAGGCAGACCAAGTGGATCGGAAACGTTAGGTGTTCTTCAACGCGCGTCGCAAGCGTCAGATCTGCTCAAGACTATCCGATTGTTACCAGTGGCGGACAGGCAGACAAAACGAGACGAGAGCTTGCCAGTTGGGTATGATGGTAAGTCCCGCAAGATAACAGAAACGTTTGCCAATTCCATTTCGTCGTTTCTCCGCTGCAGCATCGCCCAAGATGTGTGTATATATTTTATGAAAATGAAATCGAGAAACAAGACGGACGTTCGACTGTGTCGAGTGTTCGCCAATCCACAGGAGACACTGTTCCGAGTGAGCGCAGAAAGCGATGACGTCAGACCGCAGAAACCGATGACGCCAGAACGGGTTTTCTTTTCGTATTATTTTTGGTAATCTGTATGATAGCCTATTTGTGGAAGAATGAGGGTGCAGCAAATTGTCCTCGCTATGTGTTACAGTCGACAGTATTATGTATACGCATGAAGAACAGTCTCTACGCAAATTTATGTCCGTCAACTGTTTTGAGGCGTCACAGTTTTTCGAAGCTCATGTAGAATACTATTTGACGTTGGTTACCCGATGGTGTTCTTTAAATCGTAGCCCACCTTCGCGATGTCATTTAAAATTATGTTGTATTATTATTATATTCGTTTATTGGTAACAACAAAAAACTGATAGTTACACCGCTAACAGGTACATTGTGATTAAACTAGATTTACAAATGAATGCTAGGCAATATTAATCCATGAAACGAAGAGCTTATATTAGAGCGACAATAAGGCGAGAAATTGTTATCAACTATGTGACTATGTCCATGCCTGATGAATTATTTAGTTAGGATTGGTGGGCAGAGGATTTCTTTAAATTCCGTTTTCCATCCGACATATTTTGTTATATTTCGTCACATTCAGGCATATTTCGTTATATGCCGTTATATTCCGACATAGTTCGTTAAATTCCGTTAGGCACTGGCATATTCTTTTTCTGGACAGTTCTTGATCTGGAACCCATTTTTACCCTACCTACGTATCGATCTTGTTTTGACTAAGCGCCTGTGAATAAGCTGGTTTCCGCGACTCCGCTTTTTGGGAGCTGTAGAAGTCTCGAGATTACGATTACAATAATAATTACTACGATAGATTCGTTTTATTTCGTTATATTCCGTAATACTCAGCTGCATTTTGTTACACGCTGTTATATATCGTCTTATTTTGTAAATTCAGTTATATTCCGGTATATTTCGCAAATTCCGTTTTCTTTCATATGTTTATCGCCATATTTCGTTATACTTCGTTTTATTCCACCACAGCTCATTCTGTGTTAGAATACACATTGATTTTAGTAGTGTAGGCTAATTGTTACTTAATTTTTATAAAATGCCTATGATACGATGGACTATTTGGAATATGGGATCACAAGTTTCTGCCAAATAACCGTGGATGATAGCCGAGAAACTAACTTATTTTCTGCTAACAGTATACATTAAGTAACTAACTAAGTAAGTTAGTAAGTACACTGTAAGTATATTCTTTATTAGCAAATTACTAATCACACTTTGGTGTACAGACATCGAATAAATACTGTTAAAAAGTCTATAACATTCTAGCAATAAATGTTTTGTGCATCAGGTTATATTCTAGAATACCGATATACGTGGAAATAAAATATCCCACTGCAATTCTGTATCAGCTTTCGAACAGAAAAATTTCTGTATATAAGTCTTAGTGATAATTCTGTACACATGGACTTCCAGAGTTCTGAACATGATCAACAGACGTGAATTTGGGTATGGAGGAAATGAGTCCTTGTGCTCAATAACCTAAGCTTGCAGTTAGTGTTTCGGGAATTTTTCATGGTCACTTAACTTTCAGCGAAAACCGATCATTGTAAGACTGAAATCTTCATGTAGGCTATGTTCTGAAAATCGTTAAATCAAATTACGTTTGTAAACAAATTGTATGTTACAAGAACTGTTTATAACTGTTTATAAGGATCCTGAGTGGCCGAGTGGGTTGGTTGCCTGCTCGTCACGCCGGCGCCCCGGGTTCGCTTCCCGGTCGGGTCGGTTTATAAGAGATTAATTTCTCGGATCTTTACTGCGGGTGGCTCGGTCGCATTATAAACGTGGAGTACAATACAACACACAATACAACACATCACAATACAACTGGGGCGCGGTGGTTTGGGGGTATGTTCGGTGCCTTGCAGCTGGAGGGTTGCGGGTTCGAATCCACCTCAAATTTGGGCAAGTCCTTCACTCGCAATTGCTCATGCGCTTCGGCGTGAAACTCCGATTCAGCGTTCGCGCAGTAGTCGGGAGCGCCTCTGAATGGGAAATCTGGTAGGGGCGCTATAACAAGTGTTCAAATACAATCAAATACAATACAATAACAATTTGACTAGTTATTTAACCTGAGGAAGACTCACCATTAACTAGATATAGATGGAAGACACTCTCCAAATCTGAAGCCTTTTCATAAACTTCACCATTGGTTTATATCAACCTGTTTGCAGAGAAAATTCTTAGTTCCCTCTAAAATATTTATCTTATACCGTACGCAGCAGTGGAAAGAGCAATGCTTTAAAATGACATGGGTTTCAAGTTTTGTGCCAGATTTAAGCAGTATGCACTTTGAAGCGTACAAACTGCTTGTGTTATTACAAGTACAGACTCGAGTATCTATGAGTCAATGTGTTGCTCTATATGGTTGTTAATTTATTTTGAACTAAGGTTCAGCTGGATTTAAGTGATCAGTTTATTTGTTTGTTTGTTTTGGTGTTCGTTGGCATTTTTATATTTGCTATCTGCAATGTTTCGAGGATTATTTTGTTAAAAAACCTGTGAATCATTCCGACGGACTCTGTACATGTAAATAGCTGGCAAATGTTATGTTATTCAGATGCAAGATATTTTGTTAGGCCTGGCAACTAGGTTTCGTTTGTACAGCATGATCGACTGTTTAACTGTTGTGCAGAGTTGTTATTGTTCTGTGGCGTTCATATTTGATTCTGTAGAAAATAATGTCATGTATCAGTACGTCGTCTTTGAAACTGTTTTAATCCCGGCCTACAGCATTTGCACAGAATTTCTACCTACTTGCCTTTTATGATAGGTCTAATTTATGTCAGTTGATTTGTTTTGAGATTTTGTTAACTGCTTTACAATAACATCTCTTGTTTTACTTTTACTGCAGATTTTTGTTCTATGGTGTATTGTCAGTAGCAGTTAAAAGCAGAAATCTACAGTTATGAACCATTCTGTTGACTCAAAGTTCAGGAAGAAATGCTGTCAAAGTGTCACTTTGTGATGCAGCTGTACTCTTCTATGATAAACATGTAAAAGTTTAACCCTTTGGAGGTGAGGTGAAGCATTGTAACGTTTGAGGTGATGTGGGGTCTGACATACCCCAATACATATAATTACTTGCAAGTCGCAATATCAACTACATAACATAATTTGTGACCTAAACTATAGCTATGTAACCAATTATCGGCTAAACTGGTGATTTTCAGGAACAAATAACAGTTTTCAATCGTAATTGATATAGCCAGCGTGTTGGCGCTCAAAATCAAAGCGGCCCTTTGCAATGGCATCTTCGTGGCCCTCGAAACATGTAACATTTGGGAACACGTGACATAATAATTGTAATAATGGATCAATTTTGCATCGATGCAACACTATAATGCAGTAATATTCATTCATTCATTCATTCATTCAGAACATTTATATAGCGCCTCTCCAAGAAGCTACTCAGAAGCGCTTCCGGCCCAGCCACGACTAAAGAAAAAAGACTTCAGGGACTTGTAGAACCCTGCCGGTTGGCTCACAAGTAAAGAGCGGAGCTTAAGCGGGAGGTCATTCCAGGTGAAAGGTCCCACAACCGAAAAAGCACGGCGCTGCTTAATAGCCAAGCGTGCCCGTGGAACTAGGAGCTCACCCCTCGTCGTAGAACGAAGCGCCCGACGCGCTGCAACGTCGGACACTGGGCGGCAAAGATCACGCAAGTAAGATGGAGCACAGCCAAGAACGCAGCGAGAAACTAGAGCAGCAGTGCGGTATGAGATCCGCTGAGAGATAGGCAGCCAATGCAACACATCACGTATGTATGCAGAGACAGGAGAGAACTTAGGTAGTCGTCCAATGAGACGAGCAGCCGAGCGTAGAACTCGATCTAGTCGCCCAAGAACCCCAAGAGGAAGGCCAGCAAGTAGGGAGCAACAGTTGTCAACTCGACTGATAACAAAGGCGTGAACAAGGACCACTTTAATATGCAAGAAATTTAAAAAAATGGCGTCCAAAAGTACCTGAAAGTGTCCTAAAGTGTCCGTATTTCACATTCACTAAGGTAGACAAAAATAATCCAAGCTGGTTCTACGTTTTCCGTAGAAAAAGCAGCGTAGAATAGCTATGTGGTATGTCATACCCCACCTCACCTCCAAAGGGTTAATGCTTCACATTTATTATGTCTAAAGGTCTTGTTGCGCTAGACAAACAGGTCAAGAGCCCTATTCTTAATGAAACATAGGTCTGTGTTTAGGCCAACTTAGTGACACATCTTCACTGTGTAAGTGCAATCTAAACTCTTATCGGCAATAATATAATTGCACTTTGAAAGTTCTATTAATGGGTCGATAAACACAGGTAGCATGTGTTATTTTGTACGTGTGTTGTATCAGGACAATTAATATAGCGCATTTTCAGTAGGCCTAACTCACAAAATGCGCTGTGCTCGCAAAATTTATACTGACAGCACAGTGAACGTCATGATAATAATTTATTATGCACCATTATAAGTATCTGCTAAATAATTAAGTGAATAATTAAAAACTTTAATATGTAGCGAACAGTTTATAAGCTGCATCAGCTTATGGCGTAAACAACATCGAAATTTCTGCTACGAATCCAAGATAGGCCTACTTTACAAATCTGAAGCCTTTAAGTAAACATCGCCATTGTTTTTCATCAACACGTTTGCAGAGCAAATACTTAGATCCGTCTAAAATATTTATCGTGTGTGCAGCAGTGAAAAGACCAATGCTTTAAAAGGACATGGCGTTGGAGTTCTCTGCCAGTCCTACGCAGTGTGCATTGTGAAGCGTACAAACTGTGTTGTGTTATTAAAAGCCTTGTACAGAAATATATCCCAGTTGCACTTTCAGTATTTGCAGCTGGATCTGAGAAATACTTGCCCTACCTTCTCTTTCTCCCCATCTTTCTTTCTGCCACTCCTATACTGTCTTTTACTTTCTCATAATGTCTCTGTCTATCATCGATTACAGTGTTATAATTTATTAAATGATCTACTTGCATCTTAAATTTGTTGCTGACAAACGATTGTTATATAGGTAAAGACTTCAAGATGTGTAAAATTAGTAAGGCTCTTGTAAACTTACGAGTTGTGTTTTCTGAATAGTTGTTTATCTCGCAATTATTTTGTCCATGTGCTAAAGACTAACCATATCCCACCGAAGGTCGAATACAAGCCATTGTTTGCATTTTGCGTTTTTCTAAAACGTATACCACTTTCATCAGAGAATTGCTGAATAGATCTCCTTTCGTTTAAGTTTGTGGCTCACTTGAGGTCATATGTCTTCGTGTTGTGTTTGTGAGGGTGGATGAGGGAGTGGACGAGGCTTGGGTCGACCCCTATATGTGTGTGTAGTCGGTCGTGGCGTCAGTGTTCATTCACCCCGAGGTAGAGACATTGACCTGAGGCGCACACAGCCCAACGCAGACAATGTCTCCGTTGTAATCAATCTATGGTTTATGGTCGTGGCTGCTGCTGCTGTTCGTTGGGGTGGGGGTGGTGAGGGTGCTTTTATGTGGATGGGGTGGGGGTGGTGAGGGTGTTTCTATGTGGATGCTTGACCTGTTGCAAGCGCCATTCGGTCTATACGCATCCATAAACGACCAGACATTGACCGAGAAAAAGCCATGTCTGGTATAATCAGATATTAATGATTGTGATCCAAACATTTGCAGGCTTCTTTTTGTCAGGCACTATATAGGACGCGGTTGAAGTCAGGCATTCTGTGTCAGCCTTTGAAAGATAAGACATGCTGCACGTAAATGAAGCAACTGCACTATATACATGTATTTTTATGTGTGTATGCATGCATGCATGTATGTATTGTACAAGTATGTATTGTACATGTATGTATGTACATAATACATAATTTTTATGTATATATACACATGTAAATGTGTATGCATATATATATATATGCATATATGTATGTATATATACATGTATTATTTAGTATGTATGTATGCATCCATGTATCAAGATATTTTATATAGCGCCATTTTGGCCTCACTAAGAGCTGGTCTTCGGCTATAAACCACAGTGGATATTGTGTCAACGCCAGACAGTATAACCGCTGCGTCTTTAGCCACAATTGTTTGCCACGTTGAGACATTGCTATTAAGACTGGACTGCACGGAGGAGGAGCAGCCTTTGTCCGAACGAAGTTCTCCGCTGGGACTTCGTATCAGAACTTAATCTCCTACAGTAGACAGCGCCGCAGTGCAGCAGCGGACGAAGAAGGCTCTTTCTTTCGGCAGATTCTTAAACGGGTCACTGGATGGGGCTATTGCGACCCACGACCAAGTCTTGTATGTACATCATTCTTTATATGGCGGCTTTGATCTGGGCCTCTGTGACTTTTTTCGCCTAACCGTTTAGACATTCATCTCTCTCTCTCTCTCTCTCTCTCAATCTCTCTGTCTCTGTCTATCTCCCCTCTCTCTATTATCTCTCTCCTTCTCTCTTTCTCTCTTTGTCTCTCTCTCACTCTGTCTGCAATGGTCCGCCTACCAGAATCGGAGCGTTACAAATTGAATCACAAATGTAAAGCTGATAATTTACTTCTTCAATATTTCCAAGAAAACCACGTTGAAGATTAGTATGAAACCACTCGTATTTGTTCGAGCGTTATGGCAACACTTTCAGAAGTTTGTCATGAGCTGTCGAGCTTGCGCTGTGTGATAAAGTCTACCCAGCTTTACTAGACAGATCGTTTATAGTATATGCAGGAAGACAAGAAACCAACAAATGCATAATAATTATCAAATACATCTAAACAGTTTGGTCGAGTGTTTTACTGAAACGGCTTTATTTCACTCATTTAATACTAATTTTTCTGATCGTGAATTGAGAGTCGAATGAATTATTCAATGTTTGCACATTCGTCGTAGATTTAACAAGAAAACCAACAGAACAATTGATTTAGTTGTTAATAATGCTCGAGGAGTTTAAGACGACGGTTGATTGAAACTGATTGTTGGTGGAGTCTCTAAAATACGATGGTTTTCTTGCTCTGTTTTTCTATTATGCCGTCAGATTTGTGGGTCAACTGCTTTGTTTGTGTGATGCTGAATTTTGTTGCCTAGTTTTCAATATGTTTGTTATTGCCTTTCTGATAAAAGTATTACTTGAGACATTATTAGGAAAGAATCAGATTCACGAGAGGACTGTTAAATCGCAACAATACTGTAAATGCATTCATTAAACAATTTTCCTGTATTTACATGTTTATTTTCGGCCTTGCATGTAACAAAGTGTACAACAATAGACTAAGAAATGCGTTTGTATTGGGATTTATCCGTAGCAGTCAATTTTCAACTCTTTATTACCACAGTTGTTATGGTCTTTGTTCTAATTGCCGTCCCAGCTGCTGCTCTGCTCGTTATTGATTTTCTTGTTGCAAGTATGTAAATCAGCGTACCGCAAATATTGGTCATAGGATGAGATATACATGTAGGTCTATGTCCATAAACTGTGCACACTCACAAGTCATGGAAGGTGGCTGCTTGTCAGAAAGGACCCTATTTTAACGGCCTTGCAAAATAACAGGCCCAAGTATTGAAACGAAAATGGCGTTGGTAATATCATGTATACATTATTATAAATTATGGTTAACTAAAATGTAGACTAATTCCATAGCTATAAATAATAATTTGAACGCATTACTAGCATTACTATTAGTAGTTTTATTTTTACTGTTTTTAGTACTTCGTAATTTAACTAACTGTCACTTTAGTAGTAATTCTTTGTCTAAGTTGTCCTTGCAGAACTATACATCCTACCTCACAGATATTAGATTAAGAGTTGAACTTCTCTATTTGGACAAGTTATTCGTTTTTATAAATGCTTTCGTTGAAACACACAAACATATACAATTATGCATACATGCATACATGCATACATACAGACATATAATCAAACATACATTATATTGGTGCGAGTGGGGTAGAGTGACAATTCCCAGTCATTGACTTGCAAGATAACTCAGAGCAAGGCTTCTGGCAATGGGCAGTTTTAAGGCACTGTGTTGTTCGAATTGTACGGTCAAATTAATTATTTCAATAGGTCATTTAACTTTCAGCTCAGCATTAACAACAAACTTTCAATTACAGCATAGGAAATCGACTGAAATTTATGCATGGCCATAACATTTGGTTTTAAGTGTGACATTGACTGTCGTAATTGCAATTTATAGGCTGTTATCCTGTCTACTGCATAATTGCCTTTTAATATGCGTTTCTCTGTATGTGTGTCTATGTGCAAAAAATGTGTATGCATGTGTGTGCAACTGTGCATGTATGTGTGTATATGTAAGCCTATGCATGTCTGCTTAGCTATGGATGTAAAAATGTATGTACGTATCTGTGTGCATGTATGTAGGTCTGTATGTATGTATGTATGTATGTATGTATGTATGTATGTATGTATGTATGTATGTATGTATGTATGTATGTATGTATGTATGTATGTATGTATGCATGTATGTATGTATGTATGCATTATGTTTGTTTATCTATGAACCCAAAAATGTATGTATGCATTGTATGTACAGTACAGTATTATGCAGGTATCTCATTATTGTAGGTCGACTCCAGTAGTAATTCCAACTCTCACTTTCTAATTTTTTCCATAGGTACTTATGATCCCATAAAATTTCAAAATTATGGATAGCATTTTTCCGGGATAGCTAAGCTAGTCTTCGCTGATATAATTGTCAATGGTGGAAGTGCAGCGAAAAGCAATTGCTTTGAAGCGCTGGATGGTGATGGATAAGCGCTGGTATAGAAAGGTAGTTTCTCAGTTGTCTCCGGTAACTGGGTCAGGCGATGACCAAGGCTATTAGAGCAAGCCAGGCCTTCAGGAATTCTTCGGCCGAAAGTTTCGAAAGCCAAAGGCACAGAGCAGCATGTGGACAGAAAAACAGTATTACTTCGCTGATTTTCTTTCAGCTGCTATTCAGTGGCGAAACCCTGGCCTCGGTATCTTTCCGACTGCGACGGTAAGACTCTAGTGCCAAGGTGCCAATGACAATACCCTCCAGGTCAGACAATTTCCGCATATTATTATTATTATTATTATTATTGAAATTATTATTATTATTATTATTATTATTATTATTATTATTATTATTATTATTATTATTATTATTATTTTAAATTTTGCCCGAGGTAAGTCGTTAAACAGTAAAATCCCTCAGGCTCTAAGAAACTAAATAAAAGAAGCGTGATCAAGCTTGGAGTACGCGGTCCTCGTCCCCGGGGTACGGTGTGAAGGTGCCTCTAAAAGCAACGGCGTTGCCGTCACTCTATAATTACCGAGCATCAATCGATGACGTTGAGCAACTTGCCTGCTCAACATCGTTAAACGCGTAACCGTCTCAGAGGAGGCTCGAACCCGTGCTGCCCGCGTTACAAGACTGACGCTTTAACAATCGGCCAATCTAGAATATGGCAAGGCTGTAAGGGGTGTCCACAAAAATGATACATTGCAGGAACCAACCATCCCATATCTTCCCATTATTCTATTCATATATTGTCTAAAAATATTTTTTACATAATTTTTAAATGTTATCCTGAAGTCTCTCAAAGCCCCAGAACATACCCTACTTAAACTCCAAGGACTGAAGGCGCTCCTGTTCGGGTCTTGGAACTTGGGTCCATTGTCGATCTACTCTTTTTATCACAAAAAAGTAACGAAGAGTTCAATTTAGATTAACTTTTTTGCTGTTTGTTTGTCTTAATGAGAGTTACGTCTAAGCAAAATATAGATACTAAGTTCAAGGTTATTCAAGGTCATTTCAAGGTCATAAGAAACGAATTCTAACAAAAATCAAAGAAAATGATCAGATCTCGGTCAATAATTGTTGACATTGGTTAATTATTTCTTGTATGTCTCGTCTTTATAAGAGACAAGAAAACCAAATATAATACGATCAAAAGTTATTATAAGGACAAAATGGTCAATTTCAGAGAAAAAGCAGAGGAAATGACCTTAACTCAGTAAAATATTGTTCTATTTGAGTTATGTTTTTGCCTGTTTGCTTCGACCGATCAGGACTACATTTCAGAAGACAGAGTGCCAAAAGACTAACACAATCCAAGGTAATTTCAAGGTAAAAAGATCAAAATCAAGGATATATGGCCGTAGCTCAGCCAAATGATTTATTCATTCGTATTCGTATTACAAGTCTGACAATCGATCAAGTGGCCATAATATCATTTTTACACAAGTGTGATGCAATTATTTAATTATTGCAACCATATATTTATATTACAGTACTATTTAAATGGCTGTTTTTCCTATATTGCCTTATGGTGTAGCTCTAACAGACATAGCCAACAATGAGACTCAGATAATAAACACTAAACACGAAGGCAAGTAACGGCGTGGGGAACATAAATTCCTGTGAGTAATAAAATTGTTAATTCAGTCAAAATGTTGCAAAGTCCTCAGAACCAAACTGGCTGAAAGGTCCCTTTATAAGCCATTTCAATCTCGCTATATTAAGCGTAGGATACATACTTACGCACATAAATAGGACATGTAAGAATAATATATAAGAATAATACCCTGGCGTCACATATAATTATTTGTATATATTTTATATCTATGTGGGTTGCAGGTTTGCCTAGTGATTTCTTAATTTGTAATCTCAAAATTTCTGCAGCCCCAAAAACGCGAAGCTTTGCACCAATTAATCATAGATCAAATATTTTTAATTCTCAAGCTATAAACAATACCACCATGACTCACATATACAAACAGAAAGACGTCAATCTTGGGAGGTGGCGACAAAACCCGCAAATTTATGAAGAAAAATACACGTTCAACAACAACTTGTGATGGAAAGGAAAGCGACCGGTGAGAGATTTCTGCCAACAAAACGTTTATACATGACCAAAACCCAGAAATCTAATCTGAACATAAATTACAGTTGACCTTCGGAGAGTTCGATTTTTCCGCAAAATATATAGAGGCTCCTTACAGCGTACAGTCACTTGACAAAGTCGTGGAGATATACACCTAAAAATATCAGCTCGAAGAACGTATGAAAAAATTTAGACGTTCAGAGTGATGTATGAGCCAAATGTACATATACTAGATAGTTGCACACGTGACTATATATAGCTGATCTGAACAGGGTCATGTTGAGGTATAGACACGCGACCAATGAATGAACAGCGGATGAGCTATCATTAAACAGATGTTGCATCATCGATTATAGTTTGTTTGCTCAGCAAGTGTGCAGTCTTTCAAATCGTCAGTCTGTTAACTCCATTCACGGAGACCCACTTCCGTCTGTCGACCGTTCTTGGTAATACATTAACCGTTTAGCATTACTAGAACGATATCATTTTAACTCAAATAGCCACTCTATAGAAGACGGATGACTATGTTGGTACTACTGCAGGCGATCTGTTATCCCATCAACAGTCATCAACACAATACTAAAGGTGGTCGTACACCGATCCAATCCACTCCAATGCAATGCACATATTAGCTACGTTTGTATGAGCGCATGTCCCATGCACTTCTGTGCGGATGGTTGCCGGTGCGCATACTGATGGTGGCTTATTAAGAGATCTGAATTTCGGTCCAGCACGATCCATGCACGGGGAGCTTAAATGACGTGGCGCCTATCCAAAACGGGAAGCGGTGGTGAAAGGTCTCACCCGATCAATTGATGGGAAAATGACCGGGGTCGAGGCCATTCAGTGGCTATAGAAGAACTTTTGTACACTTACATTGTAAACTAAAAACTCTATAATTTGTACAGTGTATGTTGGCAGTTTTTATCATTATTTTGGTTTATTGGACAGGCGATTATGGATAACTTCTCCAGTTAGAACATTTCGTTTTGATCGGGTCTAAACCACATTCATCGTTGCTTGACTTCACAGAGCTGGTATATATATGCTAATGTAATCGAACAGTTATATAGCGCCACTCAAAATCAGCAGCGCTCTAAACCGGCGTCAGTGCCTGGGCAAGAAAACAGGAACGTCTTTAGGCGTTTCCGGAACTGGGGAGGTGAGAGGGCTAGTTATTCCAGAATCAGGGACTGTGGAAGACAGTTCCAAGCTGATGGGCCAACACGGGCAAAGTTCATGGACTGGGTCGTAGCAGAGCGCATACGCGGGACAACCATAAGGCCGCGAGTGGAAGATCGCAGGAAGGCCCTCGTGGGTAGACAGTAAACCAGACAGAAATACAGAAAAACGTCAGGTAGGTCGGGCCACGCGAGCGAAGCAGTTGCGCATAAGGGAAAGGGTCTGAACTTTATAGGCTGTTAAATAGGGAGCCAGTGAAGTGAGTCACGAATAAAGCCTGATACATTAGCAAACGTATTATAGTTAGCGTCTAGTCATACACTGGAATTTAGGGGTCAGCGGGTATACCCGTACCCACGGATTTACCCGTACCCGACCCGTACCCGCGGGTCGGGTACGGATCGGGTAGACATTTTACGGGTCGGGTCGGGTACGGGTAGGAGCATTACGGGTACGTGTATACCCGGTTTTACCCGTACCGAAGTGAAGTGTTGGGGTTATATGTAATAGTGAATCTTGCACCTCAAAGACTTACTATAACTGGCGGTGTCCTGTCTAGGTACCATATCCCTCTGTTGACCTATGTCCGTGCACCTTAGTGAGCTTGACTATCAATTATAGATGCTCAATTACAGCTACAAAATGACTTGTTTCCATTAATACAATCCGTACGTAGTGTTTTTACATATATCTCATCGGAGTTTCAGTCCCGACAACCGAGGTCAGATGTCACTGACGCCGAACTTGCATGGCAGTTCGACAGCCATGTTTTCTTTAAAACAAGTTGATGCAGTTGAGACTAAGCATAGTTGAAACACCAATTCTTTCATTCATTTAGCCTACCTCTGAGAAATACTTAAATTATTCAATTAGTAGTTTGTCGCAAACTGCCTTGTTAGGGTTGTATAAAACCCATCGTGGGAAAGCCTATTAATTACGTGGCGGGTACGTTACGGGTACGGGTATACCCGCGGGTACGGGTCGGGTTGGGTAGTAATTTTGAGTACGGGTCGGGTACGGGTACGGGTAACGGTCCTGTTTTACGGGTAAGGGTCGGGTAGCAAAAATGCTCTACCCCAGACCTCTACACTGGATCCCCTAGTTGAAATTTATAGCCGTTATCTCCCTCTTCAGAAGACCTTGTTGACTAGTTTTTTATATTTATTTACATCACCCACACAATATCGCTTTTATATCAAGAGCTAGTTTTAACTGGTTACTGATGAAAGGTTTGAAATATTTTAACACGCATTAGGGTCATGGCGTAAAGTTATAAGCAGTTATAAAAGTCACGACTCATCCAAAAAGTCCTACACACAGATTTTAGTCAAAAGGGCAAACGATAAACCATTGATCCACTTTACCACAAGTGGGTAATTCGGATACCAAGTGTCAGACTGGTTGCGCTCATAGAAAGGTATGTATAGAACTACATGTGAATAATTCAACAGAGCCTTTTAGAACCTCTGAAGTGCACATCCAAGCGAACAAATATAGAATTTGCTCCCAGACTGTCCAAAGCAAACCGACTGAATAAGAAAATCAGTTCAGAGCAAGAGCATCTCTATAATTGTAAAATGCACCAATTTGACCTTCATCGTTGAGTAAATTAATTGTCATTCGCTAATTAACCTGTCACATTAACAGGCGATATCGATTCAATTATTTTTCTGTCGTCAGATGTCTGACCTTAAATATGGAATAAAAACTTACTGCAAACTTCGACTGATGAAAGTTGTATTATATTCACCAAAACCACTACCGTTATTAACTGTCATCTACTACAAAATCTAATTGTCCTTGTGTTCTTTTCCACGATCTATAATTTTATTGACGAGATATTGAATCATCCACAAGTGATAGATTTATGTGGTCAAATTTAGATGCACACGCAGTATGGGAAAATGCGCCATATTGCATGGTAGCATGTTTTATTAAAAGCAGTTATGTAGTTGTACAGCCAAGTGCGCAGTAATCCACTGGAGCATGCAAATGCGAACGGTCAAGGATTATGCGACCAATTGATTCTGAATGCGTCACCTATAGTACGGAGTCCTCGAAGGACAATCTTGCTATGTACAGTGCTGTGCGTTTGCTAGTGCTTCTCAATAAAGGAAATACTTACTTACTTACTTACTTACAATAATTGTCGACGCTACTTACAAGTAACTGTTGCGCGCACATTGAAACTAGCTTTTAATGCAATTAATAACTCATCAGATCTCAAATCTAATTCAATTGCCTCACCTTATCAGTTGAGCTTCGGTTGGTTCGAATTGTACAGGAGGTCGTAATATGGCTAGTAGGCCTACTGTGCCTCGAACAAGGACAGGTGTGAACCTAAAACTCGTCTGTTTCAAATTCTCCCTGGATTCTGAAACGGACTCTGATATTGATCAAATGGCCTCACTTGAAACGATCATTGGTTGACGCCTCGAGAGTTATTGTAATAGCGCTATAGAAATCATTGGATCAGATTACCCTAGATTAGTTTAGATTGGATTTAAACAGATTAGAGGACTATAATCATGCATAATATTTCCAGCCAAAGTCTGCCTTGTTACCTACCATGCCGTGGGGTCCATGCGCTGTAGGCTACTGGGCCATGCCGTACAATATCTAAGGTAAATATTATAAGCTGTCTATGAACTGTGCTCCACTTTCTTCTTATAGACCAAACCGTTAGCTTTTATTCAAAACACTGGGCTATGGCCTACTCGGAGGCTCAGAGGTAATCTACTATAATAATCCTGCTTTCCCTTTTTAATCCCACTCCGCTGCGTATTAGTCATTATTCCAAAAATCACAATGAACTATATTTATAATAGTTGCCAGCATGTCCTTGGTCGACAGCATCAGTTTTGGTGTACGGAACTTCTGAAACCAAAATAATTGCTTGAAGACCATGAGAGTTTAAAGAACTCTGCCGGTGTTGTTGCTTCATAGGATTCTAAAATTGCCGTGTGTGGAATATTATGTGCTAGAAGCACAAAGTGTATTTGTTCCGATTAAGGGCAGACTTCCATTCAATATCCTCCTCCTATTTGTTCGAGCTCCCCGTGATTCGTGGCTCTTTATTTTTATTATTGTTGTTATTATTATTATTATTATTTCTATTATTATTATTATTATTATTATTATTATTATTATTATTATTATTATTATTATTATTATTATTATTATTATTATTATTATTATTATTATTATTATTATTATTATTATTATTATGATTATTATTATTATTATTATTATGCATTAGAGTTAGTTAAAAGTTATAAATTACAATAATATTATAATTATTTATTGAATAAATATAATGTGTCCATGTTACCTCCCATATCCAATTCAATCTTAAAACTTTTATATCACCTTGGTTTCAATACACTACGCAACAATATGCACTAACGAACATTAATAATAATATTGCAAATCTCTGCATGAAGGCCTAAGCCCCGTATAGTCTAGTTTTGAAGAGGTCCCTCAACAGTTACTGAACGATGCCCGAGTGAACTGAGAAAATTGGACCAGCGGCATTTGGACGCTCGTTCAGGGTCACGTATCATTTGATGACCATGGCCGAGGTGATATCTCTGGCTAAACTCCATTCGCCAACAGATAAACACTGTGCATGTTTGTCTCACGCTTATAAGGATTACTTACTTACTCACGCACATCGCGTGAGATGTAATGTAATTAGTTAATGTAATTAGTATTTTATATAGCGCCGCTCACAGCCGAGGCCATTCAGTAGCGCTCCCAGTGCGAGAACCCCGAGAGAAGAAATAGGTTTTAGAGAGAGAGAGAGAGAGAGAGAGAGAGAGATGAAGACAATGATCCAGAAAGGAAAGTCTCACGCAAAGGGAAGGGAAGGGCATTCCATAAAGAGGGCCCAATGATGGCAAAGGATCGAGTTTGAGCAATTGTGGTCCTAGCTCGTGGGACAAAGAAGTCAGACCGGTTCACATGGTACGATCTTAGTAAATGTTGTGTCATCTTTGAACATTAAGTAGGCCTAATAATGCAAGTCACACGATCACGTTTTTCAAAATATGGTCTAGTATTTTAGTCTAGAAATGACTTTCTCTACATTTCCTTTTGTTTAATCCGGTTATAACCAGACACAGACCGGTAACTGTTTTTCGTGTGAAGCCCTTTACAGGCTCCGTACTTAGGTCGACAAACATAAAACTCAGCGACAGAGTGTTCCATAAACCAGGTGACGATCTATCTGCTTTCTGTCTTGCTGTTCATCTCTCTCTCTGTCCTTCTAAGTATCTGGGTTTGCCTGTTTTGTATGAAGCTAAAGCTAACTATACACGTGCTACATCTACCTATCCATATATCAAACAGAAACATAAATATTTGCGTGCATTTCTAAATCCCGATCGCTAGAGCGTTCAGTCAATTCGCCATCGGATAACTATGAAGACGGACAAAGTCACCGAGGTAGGACTCTGACCATATGTTCAGCGTTTAGACGGAAATCCTTTGGCTGGGCTCCACAGGTGTGCGGGGGCCAACCCAGGGCCAAACAAGTAGCGTGCTTTCTGGTAAAAAACGTTTGCAGTTGTTTAGTATGCAATTGACTACTTGTCTGGAGTGCCCAGTGTGTAAGTCTTAGTATGAATTTTTAGAGCTCAAGTCAACTATAAACAATTTTATTCTAATAAGTGAAATTTTACAAACCAGTTCAAGTACAGTTTTACAGTGTCAGGAAGGGAGTGTAGGCCTAGTTGGCATTTGTGAGTATTTTAGTTTTCTCTGCATTGTTTACCTGACTGATATTGCTCCAGCATTTAACATCAAATAGGTCCTATACGCCCTACAGTAGCTAACACAGAGACAGAACCTGATGCCGTCAGATTTTCTCTCCTATTAGCATGTTAAATTAATCTTGATGCTTGCGACATTTAATCAGAGTAATTAATTTGTTGCTTTCGAAGTTGTGACCACTTGAAGCCTCGACGTGTATTCGTGCTTGTCGATGATATATATGTGACCTTATCAGTCTGCCGGCGTCGGCCGCTTCTCTTCGCTCGCTGCACTCACTTGACCGACATGCTGTTTATGTCCCGCGAGCGAAAACTGCAGTGGCTAAAAGACGAGCCTTTGCCTTCATTGGCCCTGCGGTATTGAACCAGCTTTCTCTTTCGATACGTTCCTCTTTATTAACAGATGGCTCAAGTGCCTATTTTCGATGTCTCAAGACCTATTAATTTTGTTTTCTCTGGGTCTCTCGCACTGGAAGCGCCTCTGACTGATGTGCACTACGAGAGGCGCTATATAAATTTAATACATACAATACAATACAATATTTAGATCAGCGTTTCCCAAACTTTTTGGCCACGGAACCCTTCGCTTCTTGATATTTTTTTGGGGAACCCCATGCTCAACTAAGCGTATTGAGGCCGATATTATTATACCACGCCTGAGAAGCATGCTAATAATTATAGGCCAACTAAACACAACTCGTTTAAGCACAGTATAACAAAACTTCTGCTCTTATATGAAAAATTAAAGTGCACAGTTTTAAAAATCACCACGCATGGAGCACAATAATTGGCCTATAACATTGGGAGCACATGACGTTTATTGTTTCTTCTCATGACAATTTTTTTATATTTGGTTTGATGCTTGAAAGCTGGATTCTTGTGTCAGGTGCAGCATTTAGTCGATTCCTATAATATAGGAATCGACTAAATGCTAAATATTATTTTGTTTTTGTTGCAGTATAAACTTAATACGAGAATCCATGTTCGCTCAAATTCGTTGTTGCAAATAGCACGCTAAATGCACATTTCACGACAGTTGGCTTTCTTTAATTAGCCCGCTCCAGAAATCGATCAAAAGTTAATTGAAAGTCGGCTTCATTTGCACGTCCGACATAATGTCGGACGTGCAAATAAGAAGTTCATTATCATTTTTTGATGAGTTAGCTGTTGTTTGGCTACTTTGAATGGGTTTCGAATCCAATTATGTTAACCCTTCATGGGAGGAAGTATTTAACCAAGTTCGAATAAGACCTGCAATTTTTGTACGAATGTTTTCGTTGTGAACACAATCCCTCTCAATAAAAAAAACTCATATAAAGTTGGAAAAATTCCACATTAGCCCGACTAGTATGAACACAAGAGGCCCGTGACAATGACTCAATTTTGGCGAATATTATTTTATACCATACTTTTTAAACTTTTGCGTTTAGTCGTGTTCGGATTACTATAACAAAGATGACTACGTTCTTATTCAGACCACAGCTCTGACCTTTAGCCTAATCAGGACCCTGCAGTGATCTCTATAAAATTGTTATTGGGTTGCTAACAGGGACTGACAGTTTGGTTATCCCTCACTGGGGCAAAACACAGAAGACTACTGACGGCAGTTTAAAACTTTTGAAAAATTGTTGGTATATCTTTAAAAAAACTGTTTGGAATGTTTTATTCGAGTAAAATTTCTCAATAAAATTTCGCTTAGCTACAATTTTCGCGGAACCCCTGTGTTCACCCCGCGGAACCCTTGGGTTCCGCGGAATCCACTTTGGAAAACGCTGATTTAGATGATGCACTATTGATGATTCCCTGCAATATTTAACGTCATCATAATTTTCGCTTATACCAAAAGTTGATCGCTGTGTTGCCATGCTGGCTGCGGTGGAATTTTGTAGCTTTGGTGATTTTAATCTATTAAATGTATTTATATTTAAATATTGTTTAAGGAGTTTTCTGAGTTTTGCGGTACTCCAGTTGTTTTCATGCTGGGCCATCAATAGAGAGGAAGGAGGTTAAATCGACAGCCAAGACATAAATTTGATTCAAGATATCTTCCTGACTTGCGTCCCGTAGCCAACTCTGCTATAATTATATATAGCACACTGACCGCACACTGTCGATGGAAAGATCAGACGGCGAGGAAAAGGACTGACTTTCTTCGTCTTTGTAAGAAAGTCAACGATGATGTTAATGGCTACAAAGAATGACGATATTGTGGGCGACGACCAGAACAATTATAAAGATTATGATCGTCTTGAGCGAGAAACGAGAGCGAGAAACAGAGAGACACAGATAGACAGACAGAGGCAGAGACAGACAGAGTCAGATACCGAGAGACAGAGGGGGGAGAGAGATACAGAGAAAGGACACAGGGAGACACACAGGGCGACAGAGAGAGCGACAGAGACAGAGAGAATTAAAGAGAGGAGAGAGACCGATAGAGAGAGACAGACAGACAGACAGAGAGACTGAGAGACAGAGAGACAGAGATACAGAGAGACAGATAGACAGATAGATAGACAGACGCACACGCAGAGAAACAGAGAGAGAGAGAGAGAGAGAGAGAGAGAGAGAGAGAGAGAGAGAGAAACGATGATGACAGTCAACATACTGTAAGTGTCATTGAAGGGCAATTGCCCTTCTTGCTGTTCCTAATTATATATTGGTGTACCTAAGTTTGGCCACATCTCTGCCTTTATGCGCGATGTCCTCCACTGGCTCCCGGTCCAGCAGCGCATCAATTATAGAGTCTCTTCTATTGTCTGGCAATGTGTTCTGGGTAGAGCACCTACCTATCTCCAGGAGCTCTTCACATTGACTTCGGTCTGCTCTGGTCGCCGATCTCTGCGCTCGGCTTCTAGAGGTGACTTTATGGTACCGCATGCTCGCTCTGCCACCAGACAGCGTCGGGCATTCTCGATAGTGGGTCCTTCTCTTTGGAATGGTCTCCCCTCTGATCTGCGTTCTCTTCCACGAGACTTCTCTTCTTCTTTTTATAAATTACTTAAGACCTTCCTTTTGACCGGGCCTGGGTCGGGAGCGCTTCTGAGTAGTAACCTTGAAGGGGCGCTATATAAATCTCATAGATAGATAGATAGATATATAGATAGATAGATTACTAGATGTTTGCCCGTCCTAAGACGGTTAAAAACAATTTGAAAATGTCAAGAGATGCGTCTTCTCGTGCTATGATTGACATAAGTCTTCTCCCTCTCCCTCCCTACCTCCGTCCGTCCGCCCGTCCGTCCGTCCTCCTCTCCCTCCTCTCCCTCCCTCTCTCTCCCTCCCTCTCTCCCTCCCTCCCTCAACTTCTGTATTCGGTTATAGCGATGACGTGGAATGACGTACGCGTTACAGGCTTCAGATGCACAGATGGACGCACGCACGCAGAGAGATTTTTTTGCGTTTATATTGTTAATAGCCTACTATCATTGGTACTCGGCTTCGCCCGGGTTTTCTCCAAGCGTAATTTTGAACGGGGGCAGTAAATAAAGGCTACTTTCTTACTTATATTTACTTACTTAGGCTTACTGTTATATATGCTGATAGGCTTCAAATATATAAAAATGTCCATATATCTTAATGGAAACGATATCTGGAGGTGAAAATAATTGCTTTGCCCGTGTATTTCAATTTGAGTACCTGTGACTTAGCGGCTGCGCCGTTTAGCATTTGAATTTAATGTGCTATTACTAAGCGGCTTCGCATTGGACCTTTAATGTCCGTTTACTGTGCGTCTGCGCCACCTATCGAACGCTCTTCCGTGTAGCTCTAGCGTAATCGGTGTCACGACAACTCGTCGAACGACATTTCGTCTACGACACTTCGTCGAGCGACAATTCGTCGAACGACATTTCGTCTACTAAGTTATTTTATATTGTCACTTTAAAATGGAAGCTGGATTGATGAAAACACTGTTTCCCGAAATGGAAGTGGGATTAATGAAAACATTCCAGTGTTGAAATAGAAGCTGAATTGATCAAAATAATTTTTCACGTAAAATAAGCTGGAAATCAACCTGGATGCATGGATGAAAATAGGTTTCCATTCAACAGAAGCTGGATTGATGAAAATAATCTTGTCAGTAATTAGAAGCTGGATTCCTGAGAATATATAGCACGTTTTAGCGAAACTATAAGAAAGCGGCCTCTGTTGATTAGCCGTAATGGATACAGATACACTAGTAGACGAAATGTCGTTATACGAATTGTCGTAGACGAAGTGTCGTTATACGAAATGTCGTTCGACGAGTTGTCGCGGAACCAGCGTAATCTATCCATGCCGCTTGATGGGTTGGAAAGTCAAAAGAATTTCAATATAATTATCGGAATTGAAAGTAAACTGTGAGCTGAAAATAGCTGGGTTGAGATAGAAATTCGGATCACAACGTTCGTTAAAAATTTCGTATCGCTAAAGTGTTGTATTGGCGAGTTTTTAGTTACATTGACCTAGAAAATCGCCCGTGTTGACTTCTGATTTGAAAATAATGGGCCTCGACATTGGCTGATAGAATACGGCAAGCGTACTGTTTCAGGGCGTCGTCGTAGTTATATGACGAATGCACCTGATTTGCATATTTAGCTCGCGTGACGTAAGACAAATGGCCGCAGATTTTACCTCGTTGAATGTGACCATTTCGAAACTTAAAATGTCCAAAAATCGGAATTTAAAGTTAATTGTGAGTTGAAAACAGTACCGTTGATCTACAAATTCTTATAAGAAGGTTTTGTAAAAATATTTCCCATCGCTAGAGCGTTCCGTTCGCGAGCCTTTAGCTGGACAAACAGAAGGACAAACTATGAGACTTATTGTATTGATTGGTCTCAATCCTGATTTTCTTCGTAAGATCGTGAGCGTTTCTGATGAGTCTACAAATATATGATTACAATGATATCTTGCAGTTGATGAGTATCAATCGACACAACAAATATTGTTAATTGTAGATTGTATCTCCAAAACGAAAACGACGAACCGTTGTTGGTTGGCTGCGACATTATTTCTGGCAAGGTAATGCACGAAATTCTCATTCCAGTTAAACTATTCTCCTAAAACTCATTGTGAAACTCTGTGTATTTGTATGTCGGTGTCCCACAGAAAAATTATTGATCTTTGCAGACGAGTAGCCAGGTCTTTACATATCGCTTTAAGTGGGCAGCCTGTCAATGAAAACATGGATGCAGACACATATTTCGGAGTTTTAGTCATAGCTGTGACCGAGGTGGATAAAATTGGACTCCTTTAAGCTTTATGCAGTTAGCTTTCGAAATCCCAGTAAGAAGCGAATTGAAGTGGTCAAGACTGCTGGAGGCCAGAGCATGTGCCAAACCCTTAAGGTGTCTCAAATGTGGTAGTTGGCTCACTTCCAAACTGAAGTAATTTGCTAACTGATTGACAAGTTAGAGAAACTACGATGGCCCAATTGTGGGCCGAGACACGTCATAGGCCCAGAAGTTGCGTTGTAAGCTTAATTATGACAGGACTGCCTGGGGACAGAATTCAATTAATGGACTTTGTTCATTTACTGTGGACTTCCAAAAAGGAGATAGTTACTGTGTAGGTACCTTAGTATTAATATACAATATACATTGCTATTACTATACATTATTAATACGTCTGTGTGTTATTTTACATTATATTTCGATGTCCCATTGTGCTTTTGATAATGGAGTAATAAAGGGTATTACTTACTTACTTGTTTAAGTCCTACACCTACTATTGCGCAGCGCCATCGATTGATGCTTGCCCATTGGATAGTGGCGATTTAAAAATTATAACAATAGTAATAATGATCTCAAATTTGTGCCGACACTCGAATTAACAGCTCACATTAACTTGCTATTAAAAAAACTGAATGCTTTTAAATTAGTTGTCGGGTTCAACCCTAGCTCTTCTTTTAACCCTTCGGCTAAGTAATTGAAAAATGCTGGCGTCAGAAAACTAAGATATCTTATGGATTGTCAGTTGTTTCATGTGCGGGGAGGGGACTGCATACTCTTGCGCAAAATTTTCACGGACCCAGTTCGATTCCCGTGAGGCCTCTGGATCTAGCTCATTTCTTCATTCCCTAGGTGGCATCAAAGTACAATGAGCTTGAGCCTTGCATGGCTGCAACTTTATTGATATAAAAATATTATGTCTTCTGTAATTTGTGTTCTTGTGAATTGTTTAATCGTCATAACATGTAGACTACATGTACAGCGCAGTGCGTTTGTCAGGCGCAACATTTAAAGAATAAATATTATTATTATTATTATTATTATTATTATTATTATTATTATTATTATTATTATTATTATTATTATTATAACAACGTTAACCTGCGTTCATGTACTTTAGTAATCTATAACATTTTTTTACAGCTACAACACTGAAGATACTTTGAACTTAGATAATTATAACTTGACTTTGTAGGGCAAGAGTTACGAGAGTCGCAGGTCGAGGCCCTCCGACTTCTAGATAACCAGGACGACCTGCCATGGCCGAAGCGATTCCTCTTGAAGCATCGTCGGTTGATTGGCTTCGCGATTCCAGCCGTGTTTTTCCACTTCTTCTGGTGGTCGGCGATGATCAAGTACAACGCCTGGCATCTCTTCCAAGAGAAGTACTTCATGAGTCTCACAATGATCATCGGTTCCATGATCGCTGGTTGGTTTGTGAATATGACGTAAATTGTTTTTCCTTTTGAACGCACTATTATTGACAAAGAAATACCGTGCCTTATCACTGTTTTGACTGCCAGGAAAACATTTCGAAGGGGGTTTTAAGTTTTCGGGGGTTCTATTGGAGATGGTCGTATTTTTCTAAATTTTAGTGTTTAATAACAGTAATTATTTTAGTTAGGGGGCTGAATCCTTAAAACCAGCTGGTTTTACGGATTCAACCCCTGAAATAAAGGCCATACAGGCAGTTACGTGGAAGATCCTCCCTCTATATCTGGTATCCTTTAACCCCGTATACACCTTTCAACAGCACGTAAAATATTTTCTTTATCGTCGTGGCTTTGCTGAATGCGAATCCTACAATTATAGCGCTGCATAAATGCTGAGAATGAATGATTGAATTAAGAAAAGTAGTTTTGCAATGACATAAATATTACATCTAGGTCTAATAGGCTATAAATCTATGAAGAAGATGAAAAAATGAGAAAAGTACAACGATAACTGCTTTAGTAACCCAAGTTTCATTATGGAAAGGTTTATTATATCGAAAGAATTTTGTGAAGATACATTAGC
The DNA here is from genome assembly GCA_020284085.1 of Aporrectodea caliginosa. Taxonomy (NCBI): domain Eukaryota; kingdom Metazoa; phylum Annelida; class Clitellata; order Crassiclitellata; family Lumbricidae; genus Aporrectodea; species Aporrectodea caliginosa. Next base: position 475,498 of record JACEVL010000062.1, read on the forward strand.
ACGACAAGGGTATTTGAATTATTAATAATCCTTTTAGGCGTACAGATTTATTTTTATGCATTTGAGGTTTAAAAGGCTTATACAGCTACAATAAGGATAGCACGCTTGGAATTGATAGGTTCTGCATTTTATATAAAGAAGAATCAGTTCTATGATCAGTCAGCTTCAATTCAATTCAAGTTCAATTTTATTGTTCCCAGGAAATAAACATAAAGCAACAGTAAAACAAATTTCACACCCATAGTGTAGATTATTAAAGAAGTTTACCTATGAAGAGATGGTATGAGGGAGCAAAGGGCACACCCGAAGGGACAAGTCCCGCTGAATAGGGGCCTAATTGCATTGAATGTACAGCAAAACTTGCAAGTTGTTTTCGATAACTAAATGGACTGTAGGGGAATTCCATCCCTACTCAACTAAATCAGGAAAAGGAAACAGAAACAGAAAGAACCAAAAATCAACTACTAACAAAACTGAGCACTGTTATAACAACATAAAAACAACGAGGCACTGCCAAGACAGAGAACAATTAGTACAACAAGCATTAACGCCTAATAATTGTAGCAGGCAGTACACTTTAAATTGAATGACCGGCAGTCAATACTGCAATACAATACAATGAAATGCAGAACAAAGAACTGCATAATAATATTCATTGCGTGCGTACGGATCAAGGAAGGTTATTCCAAACGAGAGGCCCTTGGTATTTGATTGAAAACTTGTGAGTTGGTTCTTGCAAAAATGCATGAATATTCTCTATTGCTTCTAGTATCATTGATAGGCATAAATGGGCTGAAGTAGGAAAGAAAAGCGGGAGGGACGAGATTTCTGCCATACTGGTACATAAACACACCAGTTTGAATGAACTTAATTTGAGAAATATTTAAAAGATTAAATTTCATATACAGAGGTTTGGTATGGGAATTAACAGCAGATTTTGTGATTAGTCTTATGGCCTTTTTGCAGGTTTAAATAGATGACAATAATATGTTTGTGACATTTGGGCGTCGCGAACATAGACAAAAGCAACTTTCTGCAAACACTAATGAATGTATCCGGTGTTTCATTGTTTAGGGATGACAAGCGAGGGTGGAGGAGCTGTGGCTTTTCCAGTCATGACGTTGGCCTTCCACATCGCTCCAGTGACGGCACGTGACTTCTCCATTCTCATCCAGTCTTGTGGAATGTCCGCAGCCTCGTTTACCATATTCTTCATGAAGGTCCAGTGCGAATGGAGAGCCCTCGGACTGAGCGCTGCAGGTGGGGTCATTGGACTCATCGTTGGCCTCGAAGTCTTTGACCACAGGTTTACACCAGTCGAGAAGAAGATGGGCTTCGTCAGCATCTGGTTCTCCTTCGCATCAGTTCTCCTCTTCCTCATCATATTCCGCAAGGGGAAGATCCACAACCGCATCCAGCGACTTGACCTGATGAAGTCGGCCATATTGGTGATCGTCGGCTTCATTGGCGGGGTCTTTACGGCACTCGTTGGCAACGGCCTTGACATCTGCACGTTCAGCATCCTGACGCTTCTGTTCAGAGTGAGCGAGAAAGTGGCGACACCTACGTCGGTTATTCTCATGGCCAGCAACAGCATCGTGGCCGTCATCTGGAGGGGTATCTTGATGCAGGAAATATCGATGGAAACCTGGGAGTTTCTGGCTGTCTGTATGCCTGTGGTCGTCATCGGAGCCCCGTTTGGGTCCGTCCTCGGCAGTCATTTCCATCGAAATGTACTAGCTATGTTGGTCATCGTGCTGGACACAGTTGCCCTGATAACCGCCTACATTGTCATTCCACAGACTCTGGCGACTGGTCTGTTGTCGGTGGGAATGATCCTTGGTGGAATCGTCCTCTTCTCCATCGTTGCCTACGTCGGTCAGATCCTCAACAGGAACACAGAAAGCGATTACGTCAATGGTGACGTCGAAATTAACAATATACACGACGTCGTCATTCTTGAGAAAGTAGCCGAAGCAATGGCAGATGGTTCCATTACCGTAATTCCTGAGGCAGTAGCAGAAGCAATATTAGATGGTTCTATTACCAAAGTCTCAGATTTTTAAATAAAGTGGCATCTTGGCTTAAACTCTCGAGTCTCAATGTTAAGTGTTCAGCTGCACAGAACTCACTGCAAGCAATCACGTGTCTAAAGTATAACTTAATCTAAGCAGATAGTTTTCGTTTAAATTTATAATTTTGTAACGAATTATAAAGTCTCTGACGATAAAATGAACGTCTTGTTTTTTGTTTCTCTGTGTCTATTTTTATGTCTTTCTAAACCTCTGTTTCTGTCTCAGCTCTTCATCTCGAATTGTAGTTCTAGTGAATGAGTCAGTGCTACACGGTAGCCAAATAGGTAGAGCGCACAGCTTGTTATGCGGAGCGTACGGGTTCGAGCCTATACTAACACAGGTGGTCATTGCATGATAATAAATAATAATATATATTTTTATTAATTCAAACTGACAATTACGCAGGATGATTACAAATCAGTATGAACGGATGATCACAAGTTATTACAGGAGTCGAATTTAACTTTAGCAGCCATGCAAGGCGTCCATCACGTTATACATCTCATTTTACCAACGCGCCATCTCGCGAATGATAGGCCGAGTGGACCTTTGGGAGGGTGCGGGAAGCGATCCCGCTATCTACTGCTCTTCACGTCAGTGACGTTACCACCACACTATGAATCCCCCTCCCCTAAGGAGGATCTTGAGCAAGTCCTTCACGCACAATTGCTCAGCGCCTTTAATGTTCTATCGTGGGGCAATATCAAGTACAGTGTATTGCGACTTAGAAATAAGTATGTACGTGAGTAAGCAAACAACTCAATCATTGAGTCTTCTTTTCTTGTCTATAATTCCTATCCATCTGTCTTTATCAATAGATTATTCCATTAGTTTTCAGTTAATATCAAGACCATCGTGCGTAATAGCACTTGCACCGTCACAGGTAAGATAATTACTTAGCAAATTAGACCTACAACGAGTTACTGCTTGAGTGGTCTGCCCTATGAATGCAGTTGGTGTGCACGGTCTGCCTACTTTAACGACCATTTGCGGAACGTTGCCACCACCGGCCTATCTCTGCATAAGCCAACAATGAAACAGTCATGTGCTTTACCAAAATAGGCCTAACACAGCTCACGCTTGCTGTGCGAAGTCTAGCTTCACGGTTGGTTAGGTTTTCAGAGCCTTGTTGGCCTATAACTAGAAAAAGCCAGGCTTGCACGTGTTACGCTTAGGCGCACAATGCGCTGGGCTACTCACCTTGCATGCTGTTTACGTAAGTTACTGGCTGATTTCAAGTAGTGAAAGTTATCCTGTATATTTCAAATGATTCAATTCTGGCCCAAAATGATTCTGTGTAGGCCTAACTAGTTTGGGTAGACCTAATCCAAGTTCTGATTGATCGGCTGCAGAGAAAGACAGTTGACTGCTATTCTGTAAGTAAGCTTACACGCTGTTTCACTTTATCCAAGTATTTGGTCAGCAATCATGGTTAAGACAATAATATTGCGACGACTAACTTATAAAGCAATGTTACAGTAGTAGCAGTAGCACAGTTGGTAAGGCAAAGCTCTACACTTAGATACAACATAGTACAACGAATATTATTTCTTGGCCTCTTACACACACACACACACACACACACACACACACACACACACACACACACACACACACACACACACACACACACACACACACACACACACACACACACACACACACACACACACACACACACACACACACACACACACACACACACACACACACACACACACACACACACACCACACACACACACACTTTGTACAACATCCGATTCGTAATGACATCTTGCATACATAAATACATACATTTAGACTTAGTACGACATTATTTTGTACTGACCTCTTAAATATAAGCGTTAAGAAATGCACGGTGAAGCCCAGAAAGGACTAACTACCTAAAAGAGGTCAGACACGAAGTATAAGTTCTAACTTCATGAATTTACGAAAAGGAATTCCAAACAGAGGCCTAACCAATGTCAATGAGCATTTGCATCGGGAAGCGCGCACACGAGAAGTTTCAAGATGCAATGGGTAACATCCTATGTACACAATGTGACACAGCAATGGCTTAAAACCGTAGGATGGTGCGGGGTAATCTGTAGATTAATACGTCTGTGCATTTCTGCATAAATCAGACAGGTACGTACTCGATGAAAGGAAACAGCTTAACCTTTGCAATTGTCAGAACTTTAGTATCACACATACAATAAAAAATCCAATCATTGTAGCCGATACCATTGTTGAAGGAAACCAACGATCTCTGTGTTATTTAACTGATCTCTGTGTTATTTAACTGATTCGGTTAAACAACTTTAAAGTTCTTAATTTAAGGATCGTGTTGTAGAGGCAGAGTTCAAAATGGTGCATGGGTTTTCATCACGAAGCGATAAACTATGGTACTATGCTGTAAATCTTATCGAAGAAGAACTTCAAACATGCACTAGAGAAGAAGGTACGTTATTGCATTCTGAATGTTATTCTGTAATTATCATACTATTTAACAAACTAGGTAACATTTGCCCTTCTCAAAAATAACACCAATAGATTTATTTCAGAGATTGAAATAGTTATTTGAAGCCAAGAGGAATTTTAAAAGACGCAGCCGATAGAGTAGGGTGGAGTGAAAAAAGCAAAAATTCTAGAACCTCAACGTAATAGTGATAACTCGTTGCCTTTTGGTATAGTAAGTTATCATGTCAAATATTTCGTTAAAATTCGTTCTCTAAGATTTGCCCCAACGCGTTTAATAATTTGACAATTTAAATAAAATTGACGAATATATAAAACATCTCAATAAATTTTTTAAATGTAATGCGCTGATTGTAATAGTGATAACTCGTTGCCCTTTGATGTAGGCCTAGTTAGTTATCATGCCAAATATTGCTTTAAAATTCGTTCTCTAAGATTTGCCTGAACGCGTTTTAAAATTTTAACAAAAGTTGTCGAAATTATACAAATTTCAATATATTTTTTAAATGTAATGCGCTATTAATTGTAATAGTGTTTAAGCATTTAATTATGACGTATTTAATGACTATGCAAATTAAAATTAATAAAATGACTGTAGGCCTATGTCAGCAATATTAAATAAACAATAAGCACTAAACATTATAAACAATCCCAACAGTCGTAGACTATACTAGTATACTATGTCACTAATTACTGAAAAGTGAGGCAATGCTCATTTATTTTATTCTGTTGACTGAACTCCGATTGAAATTCTGCTTTAGCATAGAAAGAATGCAATAGTTCTCGTGATTCCAATCTGGCAAGGATGGTACCATGTCTAGATGTTTGTCCAACCACAGCAGTAGATGCCTCATCAACAAGTTGGACAGAGCGCTCAACCCAATGTGTGTGGCATGGAAATTGGGGAAAGTGGAGTGTTGGCACACACTCACTGGCTATAAATTCTTCAAGGTCAGCTGTTGAAAGTGTGGAAATGACCGGTGGTTCTGTAACTTTTACGTTTTGCCAATCAATCAAATCGATGTAATCATTTGCAGCAAAGTTAAGTTCTGCATTACGTATTCTGTGTTTCTGCTTACATTCATTTCTCGATCGAAAGACTCTGCGTAGTCCTAGAGCACGGATATGCTTCCAAGTGTCGGTTAGGATTCGATTAACTGTGGTTATCCATCTGGAGAGCTACATGGCACCTGGTTACGGTTAGCCGAAAATTGAGAACAATAAACCCTTTATGACAGTGGTTTGTCTGCCAATTGCATTCAAATGAATTGCCAATGCTAAACCTATTGGAGCGTCTCGGCGGTGTCACTGCACAAGTGCACATCCACGGGCATTTACAGGGCCAATCGGCAAAGCCCATGGCATACTGTGAACAACTATCAGTTATTTTGTTTGAGAAAATTGAAGTTAATTTTCTGAAATTCACAACAAAATCTTAGCACTGATCAAAAGTATTTGTTTGAAATAATAATTTTCTATTCGAGAACTTTAATTTTCTGCAAATGACTACATCGATCTGATTGATTGGCAAAAAGAAAAGCAACAGAACCATGGGGCATTTCCACACTTTCCACAGCTGACCTTGAAGAATCTATCGCCAGTGAGTGTGTGCCAAAACTCGATTTTCCGAATGTTCATGCTACGCACAATCGGCTGAGCGTTCTGTCAAACTTGGTGATGAGGCATCTGCTGCTGTGGTTGGACAAACATCTAGACATGGTTCCATCCTTGCCAGATTGGAATCACGAGAACTATTGCATTCTTTCTATGCTAAAGCAGAATTTCAATCGGAGTTCAATCAACAGAATAAAATAAATGAGTATTGACTCACTTTTCAGTGATTAATGACTAAGTATAGTCTACAACTGTTGGGATTGTTTATAATATTTATTGTTTATTGTTTATTTAATATTGCTGACATATGGTCATTTTATTAATTTTAATTTGCATAGTCATAAAATCCGTCATAATTAAATGCTTAAACACTATTACAATTAGCGCATTACATTTAAAATAATTTATTTAAATTTGTATAAAGTCGACAATTTTTGTTACAGTTGTAAAATTTTAAAACGCGTTGGGGCAAATCTTAGAGAAGGAATTTTAAAGAAATATTTGGCCTGATAACTAACTACATCAAAAAGCAACGAGTTATCACTATTACAATTAGCTCATTACATTAAAATAATTTATTGAAATTTTTCTAAATTCGTCATTTTATTTAAATTGTCAAATTTTAAAACGCGTTGGGGCAAATCTTAGAGAAAGAATTTTAAAGAAATATTTGACATCATAACTTAATATACCAAAAGGCAACGAGTTATCACTATTACGTTGAGGTTCTAGAATGTTTGCTTTTTTCACTCCACCCTAAATAGAGGCATGATGTGCAAAGGAATTAGTTCACGCGCACGATAAGTCTCCAGTCTGATGACTTAGAGTATATTAGACATTGATAGAAGGCCTACCGTCAGTATGGTAATCCGCCAGGGGCGCAGCCAGAAAACAAATTCGGAGGGGTTTAAGTTTTCGGGGTTCCATTGGAATTTGTCGTATTTTCCTACATTTTTAGTTTTTAGCAACAGTAATGCATTTATTTCGGGAGGGGTTGAACCTGTAAAACCACCCCCTAAATACGCTCATGTAGTCCTCTATGTTTGTACGTCCGTAAGAGAAGAATATTAGATCTTCATAAATTAATTGACATAAAAGAAGTTCTTTGTTGAACGGAGTACAAGAGCAATAGATGAGTTTTGAGAGCCTCATGAAGGACACGTATTTAAAAAAGAGTAAAAACGGAATTGGTTGAAAGCACTAAGCTCGTTGAATAGATCCCTACTATTTCTTACTTTCAGAAGAACATGGAAATCGGATTCAGATGAAATACAACCAATTGGTGAGCAATCTGTCATGTTTTGGAGAAATTCTGACACGGATGTTTGAAAGGAAGAAGCTAACTCAAAAGGAGTTCGAAGACATCCACGAATTGCAGTCTACACCGATCAGAGCCAATGAAGAGCTGTTAAAAGTCATATCCAGGAAATCCAGAGATGTATACGACTGCTTCTTAACACTCTTAATGACTACAAACCAACGGCATTTGTGTCAATTGCTAGAGTCATCCCACGACAGTAAGTTGACATGAATCGTTGTAGAAGGTGGCACGTTACTACTGAACCTTTGATCCTTTCTTCTTATGTTGCATGCTTTCAAATTGCTCTAGGTTATTGGTGCATGTAGGCATGTGTGGAAGTCTACGTGGGGTGAATAGGATGGGCTGCATGTCTAATGCTTATAGCGGGAAACCGCTAGGGTGTAGGCCTAAATAGAATTGAGTGAGTTGTTGTTTCAGACTGGAATTGGATCGTTGTTCCTGTGCTGCATTGTCCAAAAGTATATACCTCGCTTGTAAAAAAAAGCTTGATAAATAGTGTTTTCACTTAGCCTACGCCTGGACCTTTTGCGTTTTCTCCTTAGATAGACTTGTCACAGTTACACCGAAACTGATTATACAAATGTTCAAACGCTCGTGCCTGTCATACGCATGCATGTGCATGTGCATGTGTATCATTTAGAACGTTAGCATTTCGCTGAAGCAAGGCAATCTAACAGGTCTTGTCAGGAACAGATGTCAGAGACTCTATTCTATTGCTGATATATCTTTTTTGAATATTGTATTAAGCCATCCATAAGCACCATGGTTTTTTCATGGTGCTAAACAAGATTTCTTTATATGAATAGGCATAGGCGTAACTTTCTATTGTGACGTTAGTGTCCGGTCACCACCACTTTTAAAAGTAGTGGCGATAGTCACCACCACTTTTGGTCCTGCAATGAAATATATTTTTTAACATGAAAACATTTGGCTGTCTACCGTCTAGGCTATTCATGTATACTTAACATCACAATGGCCGCAATGATGATAGGGGCCTCCACATGTAGTGTGTCCACACTACCTTACTTACATATGTTTGATTTCATAATTTGGTGACTTCATCCATTTTGTTTCTATAAAAAGTGAAATTATCAAATTCATATGAAAAAATGGATCGATTCATCGTAAAGAGACCGCGAAATCTTATAATTGTGCATGCAATGTATCATGTTTCGGTGGTAGACTGTAAGCGCTAACTGCAGTCTATGGTAATTTAGCGGGTAAACCGTAGTTTTGGCTGGTAAATTATTTTATATTGTCAATTTCAAATGGAAGCTGGATCGATGAAAATAATTGTTGGCCTAAATGAGAGTTGGATTGATGAAAGTAATTCTTCGTTTAAATAGAAATTGGATTGATGGAAACAATTGCTTCCGCAAATAGAAGCTGGATTGATTAGACTAAGTCTTTGCTTCAATAGAAGCGGGATCGATGAAGTTTTTTGCTTTAATAGAAGTGGGATTGACCAAAATAATTCTTGCTAAAGAGAAAATAGATTGATTAAAATTTCTTGGTTATATAAAAGTTGGACTGATGACAATAATTCTTGCTTAAGCAGAAGTTCGATTGATGAAATTTTTTATCGTAATTGCAAGCTGGATTGATGGTAGTTATCATGGACATTGGTAGACTGCTTACCTACCAGCGACAAGTACGGCATTGAAGACATTAAAATAATTTACCAACATAAACTACGGGATAATAATTTAGCATTGATAATGACCAATGGTATTATAATGTCGATTATTTGTAGTAGGCTACAGTATAATATAGTAGCCTAACGATGTTCTTCAAAAGCCGCAGTTGTAGCAGGACAATGAGCAGCGTGTCTCTGAGGTTTCGGCGCTGCGGCTAGCAGTTGGTTTTTCAATAAAGGATACTTACTTACATCGCAACTGAACCTGGAACACTATCGAACACTCTCTGGGCAACCCTCTGACTTAACGCAGCGCTTGTGAATAAGCTGACGTCCTGCTCTTAGCTAGATTTTCTTGTAGTACGTTAAAAATTAGGAGGAGGGGATTGGTCACCACCACTTTCTGGGGCAAAGTTACGCCCTTGTGAATAAGCCTAAGCGTATTCGCTGTTGGAGTAACGCAGCTACGAAGGGCTGATACACATTATAGGCCTATACTTTATTTCTGCTTTGTGCGAAATAAAGTATGTATATATATTAACAGTTAGCCTAATCTAATAGCAGCCACAACATGCGCATATGAAAATTAAGCATGTACGGTATATATCTTTTTTTAATTGATTCATTGATCTAATTCTAAAAACCAAGACTAGTATTAAGCTGATGTTTATAATATGACACATCTTGATATATATAGCTTCGTTACCTATTTTAATCGCAAGTGGATGTGATTTGCTACATTTTTAATAGGCCTAGACCTCCAAAACGCTTCAGATCACAAAGATCTAATATGTCGAAATTTCACTTGGCTGTCAGAAAAATTGGACACCGAGAATGAACTAATTTTTCTACTCTATCAACGGAATGTGTTGACCTTCAGCGAGAAGGAACAGATAGCTTGCAAAAAGGGTCAGTTCCAGAAGAACGTTTGGCTCTTAGGGGTTCTGGGCAGAAAGTCAACGGAAAACTTTGAAAAGTTCTTGACAGCGCTGGAGGAAACAAACCAGTCTCACATAGTTCGGAAATTCAACCAACTAAAAGGTACAGAAATACAAGGCCTCCAATATATGTTGTTTAAATTTCAATGCAATATTTCGACATCGAGGCGATTTTAATCGGTATTTATAAATAAAACCCATTATCCAAGAGAATAAGACACAGCGAAAACACTGTCGTCTATTATCGGCAATGGTTAAAGAAATTGCACCTTAATTTTGTAATCAATGTAGTAGAGGCTTTTTTAGTAGAAACAATGCAAATCAGAAGCATAGCAAGAGCATAAGCCAAAAGACTCCACCTGAAAAAACGACAAGATAAAGTCAGATGTCGCTCTAAAGGAAAAAGCAGAGTAGGGCTAAATAAATGTTTCATAATCGTTTTTACACTTGGGGAACTAGAAAACCTTGAGCAGCTCAGCTTTTGAAGCTGCGGTAAAAGAATTTTTCAAAGGTTATTTACCAAAGGACACTACTAAAGCAGAAGAAATGTTTGAAAACCTAAACAGGAGTAATTAAGATTCATGGTATAGATGAATTTAATAATAAACCGTTTACTCTGCCAGCAAACGATGACCGTAATTTTATCCCGAGAATCCTATATCTACAATAAGTAAAATCTGGTCCACAATCTTTAAGCCAAAAATTACCCTTTAAAGATATTCTCTGTTCAGCTGTTGTCCCATTTGAGGTGTGTGTGTGTGTGTGTGTGTGTGTGTGTGAGAGAGAGAGAGAGAGAGAGAGAGAGAGAGAGAGAGAGAGAGAGAGAGAGAGAGAGAGAGAGAGAGAGAGAGAGAGACAGAGAGAGAGAGAGAGAGAGAGAGAGAGAGAGAGAGAGAGGGGAGCTTTAAAAAGCAATTCATAAGGAAAGTTGTAGGTAGAAAGTTTCAGAAGTATTTATATCAATACTAGTAACGTAGCTTTTATATTTTGCAAATGCTTGTGTTTATGCTAAATGTATCGTCTGTTGATAGGTTCGAGTTCAAGAACACCCTCTAGACCTGGTCAGAAACACGATTCTTGGTCAAAGCCAATTCCTCCACCAAAGCCATGCACTAAAGCAACCGTAGTTCATCGCCGTAATACATCGCCATATCGACGTTTCCAGTGTTCGGATATCATAAATCATAATCGCGAGGTAAATACTAATTATTGTATTTATTTGCACTCATTTATGCTATGGATCTGTTGCTAAGCAATCTTAAGCTGCTCACAATAGTTCCTCGCGAGACAGGATAAATTTCTCTTTGTCCACAGACCAAAGGAGTAACCGCAATAATAGATATCAACCAAAGAAACACATAACTACATAATTAAATTATAGAGGGCAGATCTGCACGGTGCACATATAGACATATATTTATGCATACATATGCCCTCAATAGGCTTATTTCCATTTTAAATTGCTCAAGCCGCCGCGTAGGGACCCTGGGCAAGTCCTTCACTCGCAATTGCTCCTGCGCTTCGGCGTGAAACTCCGATTCAGTGTCCGTGCTGTAGTCGGGAGCGCCTCTGAGTAGAAATCTTGAAGGGGCGCTATAACAAGTGCTCTAATGAATGAATGAATGAATGAATGAATGAATGAATGAATGAATGAATGAATGAATGAATGAATGAATGAATGAATAAAGAAAATATAATGGGCCTATTATAGGTCTACATACAAACGTTTTCAGAGTGCATTTGTTGAATTTCGTAAATCCTGTTCAAAGGTGAAAACCAGTCAATTCCCAAACAAGTTCAAGGGAATTGAGAGTCGACTGCAGACAGAAATCTCCATAAAAGTCTTGGCTTTACGACATTCCGCATTCCACAGATCCGAAAATATGTTTGAAACATGTCTTCTGCAAATACTACAAGGTATCTGCAGGCAACGAAATTCTTTGTGTGTTAGACAGTTTTCAGAACTATATTATTTGAATAGGTATACATGCCTCATTCTCTATAACAATATTTCAGCCAATTTATAAAGCCTAAAGAGTTAACACAATAAAATCTTAAGTGAAATTCAACTATAACAACTTACATTATTATGTTACAGTTATTATGTCTCCTACGTGCCCCATATAACCTCTACTGTTACAGTATACCTTTAATGTTTTCAGCAAAATTAGTGTCTCAGGCAGCATTACTTTAACAGATCGAGTTCCACGCCAAGTTAGATTGGAAATATTGGGGTATAAATTTCAATGTAATTAGTTAGTAAAAGATATCACTGAGACGACGAACCTTTCTTTCTTTTCAACTGACTAAACAGCCATAATTGAATATAGTTAAATAGGGTGACCCTAATTAAACGGTGCTTGTGCCACTTTTGGGTCTCCCTGCTCCCTAGCCTATGCACAGAAATGCAATAAGTTAAGTTATAATTGTAATATGTATTGTCCTTCTGGGAAATAAATGTTTGTGAGTTGTAAGTTATTTTATTTGAAGTATCATTATTGCAGTATGCTTCATACAGAAGCCTAGCAAATTATGATTAGGATATGTTGCACTAAAATGTGTGTAGTACGGTTTAGATATCTGACAGTCTGCGCGTTGAGTAGACAGTTAAATATTGATTTTAGCAGCATACTACCTTAACCCTAGGGCTACCAAGCTTTTTTTGTAACACGGACTACCAAGGGGGGTGGTTACCACCCCCCCCTGGATTTCGTGTTTGGGTTTACATATCATAACTTGTAATATAGCATTGGATTCAGCATTCATTTCTGCACAGAATGGTATATTTAGTTTTACATTATGTGAATGCACCTCGAAATTACATCACTTTTAACAACGGAACCCATTAATTAGCAATATTGTATATTATTGCGTACATTTTGTACTTTTTGGATAAACAAATATAAGATTATGTGTGTTTTGAAACTAATCTATGTATAAAAGATACACAAAATCATCCCTACACATGTTTATATAGTATAAATATACATCCATACATATATATCCATACATATATATCGGTTTACGTTGTAATGCTGTATTCAGCCATTTTCACACAGATTACGCGTATTATTATTTATTTTGATCACTTCCGGTATTCAAAAGACAAAGATGTAGGTATGCAAATGAAGCCCTTCATTCCCTCTAAAGAATGGTATCTTTGTTTCTCTTCCAGGAAGACAAATGAATACGCTACAGACAAAAAACTAAGTGGGGAGTCCTTCCATTCAGCCATTTTTCACGCATATTACGCGTATTATTATTTATTTTGAGCACTTCCGGTTGTCTCAGGTCAACTCAGTGACCATAGAAATGTAGCCCCACATTCCCTCTATAGAATGGTAAAATTTGTGTCTCTTAATATTAAATGACGGATAAGATATAGTCGAAAATCTAGGGGTGGTATCCACCTCCCCCTGGTGCCTCGGGTATATTGGGTATAACTTTTGAACGGTGTGAGATATCATCTCACATTTTACCTCAAAACGTGTGTAAATGAACCCCCTACAGCTACCTAAAAGGTCAAATTTTTATTCCATACGGAAAAAGTTTGAGATGAAAAAAACCTAGGGAAGGGGGTGGCAACCACCCCCCTTGGTAGCCCGAGGGTTAAGTGTCATAGAGGCCTAGACGTCAGTTGTGAAGTAAAAACTTCAAGTTAACTATTTCTATTTTTAAGAAAATCGTCAGCTCCTGGATGATTTGACAAGAATGGAAGCCGAGAATCACGAAAAGTTAGAACAGTTGGGTAGAACGACTAGCCAGTACTCCGCTGCCATTTTGTTAAGTGACTCACTAAAGGTTGAAATGCGGTTCTTGCAAGACGAACTGAAATCTCAGAAAATCCTCACCTTACAGTATTTCAATCAGCAAAAGCATGTAACAGGGAAGTTGAATAAAGCAGAGGACGAGGTTTTTAGTTTGAAAAAGAAATGCAACTTACTTAAGAAAGAGAATCGCTTGAAAGAAATCAATATAAAGCAGTTAGAATCACAATTGAGTAGCAGAGAGAGCCAGAAGCAAACATTGGACAAACGCGTCCATGAACTCAGTCAACAGTTATCATTGTTTGAAGAGGAAAAGCAATGCATGGTTACTCAAGAGGAGAGTCTGAAAGAAACCAATGAGAAGTTGTGGTTGGTCGAAAAAGAAAAGGAAGATTTAAAGACAGCATCCGATATACTGACTACAGAGACTCGGCGTTTGATGGAGGTAGAAGAACAATTCCTTCAGGATAAAGAAGAAACTGCAAAGAAACTTCAGGAACAGGTGGTAGAGAGTTCCTCAATTTTAAATGACAGTGAAAAAGAATATGACATTCTTAAAGAATCCCTGGAAGAAATTAATAAAAAAGAGTTGAGACTTTTATCGGAGAAGCAACAAGAGCTGGAAATGGAAAAGCGTCTTAGGATCGAAAATGAAGCAGTGCTCCACGAAACACTTGCTAGTTTAGAGCAAGTTAAGCGTCACTTGGAAGTTTTTCAAAATAATAACAAAATCGATGCAGCCACATTAGGTAAGCTGAGTTTATAAGTCTGTCACGTAGGCCTACTTGATAATGAACTAAATATAGAGCAGTCATTTATGGGCGCTTAAGAATTTGTTGGTTACATGCTATTGGATACAAAAGCATGTCAATTATAAATTTCGACTGATGCTTTTCTCTAAACCGTCAACATGATGTAGGTTATTTAATTGTTTGTTCGTAAAATAGAACCCGTAGCCGTAACAAATATTGTTAACATGTGTCCATGTTTTTCTAAGGGAGCTCTAAGTGAGTTCTAAGTAATGACCGCGTGCATTATTCTGATAAACTTCTGTTATAGTTTTAGATCATAAACTTTCCGCAGTAGGATATTTTTTAATTGTTTATTACTGGCTATAAAACAGCTGTCAAAATTGACAAAGCGAAGCATTATAATCACGAAAACACTGAAACTAACAAAGCCCTTATGTACAAGTTATTTAAATCAGAATACCGTGAGTAGGCATAAATTGATGCAACTACAATATGCTAGTTTTATTAGTGATAGAAATACGTCTAATAAATAACATAAGTTGTCATAAATTTCTGTTAGGTAATGAAGTAGCAAAAGAAAATATTCCGACAAGAGAAACACTTGTTGTAAGAAACAATTACCAGTTTCTGGTGGAAAACATTGACTCAAGTCGTTTAATCGATGTTCTGCATGAGAGACATTGCATAACGGATGAAGAACGAGATCACCTGAGCAAACAGCCTGGCAGCTTCTATAGGAATGATAAACTTTTACACTGGATGAGAACGATAGATTTCAAGCAAGACAAAGGCCTGAAGGTTCTGGAATGCTTCCGCGAAACAAGACAGGACTTCATTGCAGATCTGTTGTTGAAAGAAGGAGGTAATTCATGATCTTCTAGCAATGACACCTTTAATCGGTTTTAAATTTGGTCATTTAAACAATACCCTAAATAAATTACTCAACTAGCATGTAGTAATTTGTTAGGAATACAACTTAGGGGCGTCCATAAAGTACGTCACGCTCCAGGGGAGGGGGTTCAAGAAAGTGTGACAGTTTGTGACAGGGGAGGGGGTCAGGCCATGCGTGACGTCACACATTTATTTTTTTTTAATTTTATTTATAATTTATTTTATACAAAAGTGTGAAATTTATGGATAAAAATCTTGGAAAAGTCTTGTTACTACCCCCTCGAAAATTTTTGGTGTCGAAAAACTGTTGTTACTACCCCCCTCGAAAATTCTTGGGAAAACTGCTGTCACTACCCCCCCTCGAAAAGTTTCCCGGTCGAAAGTGTGACGTACTTTAGGGGGGGGTCCGAGTTTTGTGACAGTTTGTGACAGGGGGGGTAAAAATGGTCAAAAATAGCGTGACGTACTTTATGGACGGCCCCTTAGCTAGGGAATCAATTATTCTTGGTGCCATCGGATATAAACCTAAAAGAAACTGTTACACTGACTTCGCTAGACTCTGATAGGGACAATTATTGCTATTCGTGAGCATTGCTATCTTATGTTCGTTATAGTTTGAAGGCTGAATCTATCTGAGAGAGCTTCCCAATGACAGTCATTATTATAATTAATATATAAGCTCTCAGTTTTGGTTGTTTCAGTATAAACTTACAGTTGGAAGTTTACAAGAGTAAATATAAATATTAAAGTAAATGTGTCTTCCAAACATCCACTTCATATTTCACCCTTTATTATTAACTAGGACTATAATTATTCTGATGTTGGTACCTTGCTCATTTTTTCCATAGTTCTTTATAGCTCTAAAAAGAGCAGGAACGAAAATCTAGAATATTTTGTTCGCCAGTAGCATCTGCGGCCTTAGCAAACCGTCGCAACATAATTAATCATCATGATCTTATTTATTTTGATTTATTTAATGCAATTTCTTATTCTTGCAAATGATTGCATTTATTGCCATTGGGTATAATACTCAAGCTTTAGGATTATTTCAATGATGATATCATATAACAAATTTATATTTTAAAATGGTGATAAAAGATATAAAGCTGGATGAATATCCAATAAACTGAATAAAGTATATCCAATATACAATTATGAGCTATCTTCATCAGGTTAAGAGCTCATTTAAATGAAGCAGTGAAAAATCATACTGCCAACATTTAGCCATAGCCTAATGCACACTTGATTAGGCTTGGTTATAAGAACGTAGGCTAAATGTATACAAGTTGCTGAATTTGTGCTGGATCATTACTTTCAGTTGTTGTCAAGTGTAACATTTCAAGCAAGTTGGTGTCAAAGTTTTCCGCTACATTATCAAGGAAATTATCCAGAGAGCAAGCGACGACGTTGAAAGAAAAAGAAGAATCTTTGACCTTGAAACTGAATCAAGCGCAGGCCAAACCTTCTTTCGGGAGCGGCCTTAAAACTATTTCGGAATTGTTTGACCACGAAATAGAGATTGCTCCCTACAGTCGTCGCGAAGACAATGGAATTGTTGTGTGGTTTTGGTGCCACTCGCAGAATGGTGTACTCGGATTACAAGGAATGTATGTTTCAGACGTGTTGTTGGAACGAACAACCACACTCTTCAGACAGCTGTCAGTCACAGGATCCGCAACGTCTTCGACAACCCAAGCTTTAGTGCCTCATGCTACTACAATACAGGCTGACGAATTTCTCAAAACGATAGGTGAGCATTTATATTTGAAGGTGTTGTTAGACATCCATTATTTCAATCGACTTCGTGATTGAGAACATTGTTTAAAACATTGTTGCTATCTGGGAAAAGTTTGACACTGACTAACTCTTTGTTCATTCTACATGTAATTTTAAAATAGGACTTGCTTGAAATTCGTATACGTATTGCGGTCTCGGGAGCTTCTAAAAGACCGCAATTTGTTTTAATACATTTCACAAGCAATTCTTTGCTTCATTAGTGCAGCACCGGCGTTTAAAGTTGTGTCTGTGTAGCATCGTGGAAGTTGCTCTCTATTTAGTCTGATACTCAAGATTTCAGTAACAATTACGTCTGCATTTGGACATTATAAGTTAGAAATAATCCGAGGTGTAAATATATGTCTTAGATTTGCAAGAATTTTAGTCTTCCATGTATTGTCTATATATGATGATAGCATTTTTGTTTACCAACTCTAACTTTGTTTTTACATCGAAACTAGCAATCATCGACTACAGAAAAAATCCCACCCTATTTCTGACGATCAGAACAAAAGCTGCAGAGACGAACCAAGTGAGGATTTTCGGAATGACAGTTTTAGTCGACGAAGTTTTTGTTGTTAACGAAAGGAGTTCATGCGTCGAAGTTTATGACATGACCAGCCTGGATTACAAGCGCAGTTTTATCGTTGATAATTTAGAAGAACCACGAGATATTGTATCCTGTTCAGTTAAACAGTTTCTATATATAATGGACGGTGGACGTTATGGCCAACAAGGTAACTTAATGAAGATTCTGAGAGTCGATGCAAATGGACAATTCTCAAAGATAGTGTGGCAGGGTGACGACTGGGGTCGGCTGTCCGTCACCAAAGAGTTCAATGTCATCTTGGCAGTTAGCAATAAAGACAAACTTCTCGAAATTACCTCTGATGGACAATTGATACGCGAGATAAAACTTGCAGTTACGAGTCCATGGCATGCGGTTAAATTGACCAGTGGTGATTTCTTGGTCAGCTATGGAAACCCTGGTGGTGGACTATGTATAGTCGATACTGAAGGAAAAATAATCTTGTGCCACGAAAATTACTACAAAGAACTCGGTCATACGAATATAGTTTCAATGAAACTGGCCTTAGATAAAGCCGGATCGGTGCTTGTGGCTGACGGAAAGGGCGATCGCGTCATTTTACTAACGTCCACGTTAGAATTTCAAAGAGAACTCGTGTCAGCAAAACACGGCATAAAACACCCAAGAAGGATTTTACTGGATGAACTAAACTGTCGCTTATTGGTAGGCGAGAACGCTAGCCATGGAAAATTCGGACAGATCAGCGCCTTTGATATCGGAGGCACAAACGGTTTGCAACGACAACTCTTGAACGTACCATAATACGATTATTTTGATCGATAATTTCTAACGCTTTGAAGTTTGTTCTTACTCGGCTTGTACGTCGTTTCTGCTGTGGATTTTAAACTTTCGGACTGTGTTTGCCTCTCGTGTTATATTGATCGATGTGACTACACGAGGAGGGATTAGCTTCCTAATGCTCTGTCAATTCTCGGAACTACGTAGCCACATCGTCTGCAGTTGGGTCATTTTCGTCTCGGCGGAGAAGCGATCTGTGTCTTTGGAGTAAACTTTATCGTTTCTCCCTCTTGACACTTCGACCTACCGACGGGGCTTTCTGGATAATATACATGTCTCAGCTATGTGTAACCTCTCATGCGCAGAATCTGTGAGTGCCCATACCTACAACCCATGGTGAATTAATTGTACCTGTAATCTGAAATTTATAAAGCTCCACTTTAAAAAAACTCACTGGTGCTTCCCACTCAATCCAGTGAATTCACTGCCAAATAATACTAATACAGACGTCGTGCGCCTGTGAGACTGCTTAAGAGATTACAATTTCTGTGGACCTAAGCCTATATGGAGAATCTATAATTATATAACGGATAATCGCTATATTATGCTATTCGAAAAACACATAAATTGTGTGAAACACTTTACATGTGATCGATTATTGCAACTGAAAACACATTTTGAGTTACGGTCACCTCCTTTTGGTGGTGGGTCTCATACTTCAGGTGGCGGGTCACAAATCCTGGGCGCAAGAGTTCAGACCCATCGGGATCCGGCTGAATTTAACCGCTGCTATATTTATTGTTGCCCGTTTGAATGCAACGCCGTTTAAGGTTCCCGTGTACGGACCGTGGGAGCCCAAGTGATGTGGTACGTCGTAACTGACCCTTGATTATTTCACCGTATAGAAGTCCTTCACAGTTGAAATAGAACGCAACGTTCGGATATCTTTAGAGCTGGCGTATCGCCCAGGACAGGGATTTGTTTGGTCGCAGTGAGCGAGTTTTAAAAGCGTCTTAGTATTAACAAGTTTTTGCATTTGTTGCCTTTGGTGTTAGTCTACGTTTTATCTCGTTTTTCTTTCCATCTCCATTATTTGCTCAGCCTTCCACCCGTACCTAATTAAGGCCATTTTAGTCGCTCTGGGTCTAGCTTCTTAATGATAATCAACGTATGTATTTATCTGGCGTTGAAAATGACTGAAGTATACTAGAGATTTGTTGTGTAGATTTTTTGGGTAGAAGGTTTTGACATTGACCTAATACTATAACAGAACTCAGATACTTGGCCTCGTCTTTCTTTCCGTCTCTATTATTTGCAGCATTCCCTCAGTAGGCTACATAATAATTGCAAGGTAGACGGGCATAATCCCTCTGACATAATCCACCCGGACATAATCCCTGGACATAATCCCCGGACATCATCCTCGGACATAATCCACAGACTAGGACATGATCCCACACGATAGATATGATCACACCAACCTCAGCCAAGTTAGGTGGATAAACAAGTTCATGATATCCAATAACATCTATAAGAATATTTTTAAATTAATACGTAGTGTTCGCCCTCCCCCATTCATGCGCTACTACGGATTGTTTGGGGATAGAGGAGATGCAACTTTTCCTCGTCAGAATGATCTTAAGTTAATGTCCGACCTTAGGTATACCTCTTTAGGCCTAGCACCTATTTCAATACCAGGAATACGAAAAAGCTGTCTTCCAGGGAATCTGTAATCTGGCGGAGCTCGTCCATTCAGTCTTTCACTACGTCGAGGGTGCTACAGACTCGTTCTCAGATCCGCGTCCGTCCCATACTTCATCGGGATCATCGGTGACTAAGGTGGCTGGGGCACGGAGGAATAGAAATCGCAACTTCCGAAGAAGGTTCCTGGAAGTCAGGGTTCGACTTCTCTCTCACGACAATTTCTCGTTGTCTATCAGTCTCTCTTAAGCTTAATTCTAGGCGCTGTACAATACTCCTTTATTCTACTTTACGTATTCTCCAACTGATTTCTTGCGATATCAGTTAAGCTGTCAGCCATTTCTAATTGTCTTCGTCCTACGCGTCCTACGTCAAACTGCACATCAGTTAATCTTTTACCTGGTATAGACTGTCCTTCTCTCACGTCAATCAGTGTCTTTTCCTATAGATCAGACTGCACATCCGCTCCGTCCATAGAAATTCTGTCTAATCAATCAAACTGTAAATCCATTGCCGAGGGTAGCATGATCTCTGTAGACCAGGGCCTAAGATCACCTTTCTAATCTGTTTCAGACTCTTGGCCTAATTCTAGAGAATGAAGTGAACCTCGAGACATTCTTCGATTTAAAGGCTTATAATCAAAACTACAAAATGACAAAGTTACAACAGTTCAAAAGAGATTCAATCAGTTCTAGTTCTGTTAAACGTCTAAATTGCGTACAGGTCTGTTTGCTCGAATTCATAAACGTATACTAAACATGCATATTAATGTCCTTCAGGTCTAGACTTGGAAGTCTAAGACTTGTTATTGTCATTCAGTTCTAAACTTAAGACTTGCTTGTGTCATTCAAATTCATGCTGCTACAGGCTGCTGGCGGCCTGAATCAGTATGAGCTTATACGGGCCTGTAATGATAGGCCTACAGGCCGCTGACATTAGACTTAGCCTAACAATAGATTGCACACTGACTGAATACGAATATACGGGGCTAACTTGAGGGGCAACTGGCTGGCTGGGCCTAAAATGCAGAGAGTTAACCGTAAGGTGGTGCATAACAAAGGCTTCGGACAAGTGGCTCTAAAAAGAGACTCCTACAGGTGCAAAGAAAGCATTTAGCGGATAAATTCCACTGCGATTGTAAACTGTTCTTTTTCAAATAGGGTAAGATCTTTGAATTTGTTGTGATTTAAGTTTATATATATACATATAATATATAATTATAGGCCGATAATAAACTTATAGGCACGTACAAACACTCGTAAATTCTCGATCAGATGTGTTGGTTCAGAGTAATGGAACAGAATACCCCAAGATCTTCGCAGTATCTCAAATTTATAACTATTTAAACATCAGTTACGCCTATGGATAACTCATCAGAACGATTAGTTGGGTTCTAACCCCCCCTCCATTCTGTTTGTTTTCTAAGTTAAGGTTTAATACTTTCTACTAGTACGTTAATAATTGTACATGTAGGCCTACTAGATACTTATTATACGATTGCACTGTACTAGATAACCTCTGTCAATATAGCAACAGACTATGTATATATAGGTGGCCCTCCCTAACCAGTTGGACCCTGGTCCCTTCTGGGTTCCCTTTTGTGACCAACAGATCTTTGTTCTTTGTACAGCAAAATGTTACGTTGTCAGTGTTTGGAACAATAAATTGATGGTTATGGTTAATATATAATATAGATTATATATATGCGCGTTTGTGTGTGGGTGTGTACTATATCTTGCACATATATGTTTACATTAAAATGTAGATGCATCGATACATATTTTATATAGGCCTAGCAATTCTGTGAAAGCAGATAGGTTTTATAACACACAGAACAATACATGTATATACTGTATAACAGTGTATATACATTGAGTCCTGGGAAACGAAAATAACTAGTAAATATTCATGGACTTTTAAAATTCCCAAACCGTTTTAATCCTAGCATAATTATCAACAAATTCCATCCGTTATACCATGTCATACTGACTTGTACAGGCAAATGTGTTAATGGCATTGTTTATTAATGTTTAAATTGTTGACTTATTGTTAACTATACTTTTGAAATTTCATGTAAATGAAAATATATTGAGAACATCATGAATAGTCTTTTATTATATAAATCAGTATTAAATAATTTTCAAATAGGCCTACAAAAGGATAAGCTTTAAGCTTCTTATCCAGTTTTTGATGAAAGTCGCTGATACAGACAAACAAAGAATAATAGAAAGTAGGCCGAGAAATAGTGATAAGCAGGACCTCCAAATTGAAACAGCTGGAGTCAGTTAAAAACAGATAGCTGGAGTCAGTTAATTAGCTCAGTTAGACCTACAGTTAGGCATAAATTTGAATAGGCCCTATCGAGACATTGGGCACTTTTCTATAGGCAAAGTCATCAATAAACTGACTAAAATCCAATTGGCGTAGATGTTCAACACTGCAAGGTGGCAAAGTTTCTCATAATTATGTCATACGTGTGCGATCTGCGAAGCCTGTTCTTAATTTTATCTTCTTCTTAGAAAGTGAGCGTTCAGAAGTACAATTTGTGACCACGAGGACCAATAGCACATTCCTAGCATAACATGTTGGAAATGAAATTTCTACACCTTTGTAAAGTATTCTGCTCTTGACTTGTATACTAAGGTCTGCGCTACCTGTCTCGTCTTTTAAACATTTTGACAAAATAAGAAAACGGTGAGTTCATTGTCAAGGCTTTCATCGATGTCATCGCCATATATTGCTACAAAGTTTTTCGCAGAGTTCTGTATTTCTTCATCACTACATCATTCGAGCCCACATAGAAAACCAAACCTTGAGCAAAGTAGCTCGCAACAATGCTGGTGTTTACGCAAGTGGTAGTTGAGACTGATCTGTTGTATGTATTTCTGTGGTTTCAATTACCCAGTTGTAGACTCGCCCAATTGTTCTGCGATCGAATCAAAAGCCTTGGTAAAGTAGAAGGCAATCATGTGGATGTTATCTTGCGGCGCTCCAGGAGGTTGTGTAGTAGGGTTAAAAGAGCTGCGGCGTTGGATCCGTCACTGCTCGTACTCTGGCAGTGCCAGTCCCAAGCCTGGAGGAAGGAGGAGGGCCACGCTAATGATCTTTGTTATCGCACAGTGTCGTTAAACTGAAACAGCTACCCGTTGGACGGCAGGCATATTATACCGGTCCAAAAATTGTTTATTTGTGTCTTGTTTTGTCAGAAAGGGATGAAAAGAGCGGAGCGCTGTGGTTTTCTCAAGGAAAGGAGGAATCGTCGACTTCCACGGGTTGGGATACCTTTGGCACCGGCTTGATTTCCAGTGCGGCGAAACATTGCAGAAGAGGATAGAGATATTAAAAAACTTTTGTGATGGTTCAGCTGAAAAGGGCACACAAACACTTCAATTGATACCTTCACCATTACCATGATACAAACTTAGGCAAAATGTTATGAGACCTGTGTAATTATAAAGGACTGTGAAAAATATAGAAACTGAGGAATTAAAATGGCTGGATGTTCATCTCGAAGAGACCAGCTGTGGCATATTGCTGTACAACTTGCTGAAGAAGAAGCAAAATCCATTCAGTTTGCACAACAGGAAGGTAATTTTATTTTAATACAGATTTAATTAGCGAACATAACTCATACATGTGAAATAAGTTGAAAAGCCCAGTTATATTTTCTCTAGTTTTGGTAGCCTTTTAAATTTAGATTCTCGACACAGGATGGTAGACCTAAGCGATTGCTGTCGAAATGGTGTTAATTAACTATCACTATTGCCTGTATTTAGACATCAACATTTGCCTAGCCTACTGATTATTCTCTAATGAAGAATTATCGCTGGCCAGTGACATTTTCATATAGGCAAATAGGATTTTAGATGTAAAATTATCAATATTTCATAACGAGAATTAAAACGAAAATGTGGAAATATTTTAAGAATGAAAATTGAACGAGAACTGAAATACTCTATAGAGAAGGGAAAAATCAATAGAAATAGGAATAAATTTCGGAAGCAAAATTTATTGCTTTATAATAATTTTTGCGGTAGGCAAATAAAAGAGTGAAGTGAGTAGGGATCATATTAAACTGTAAACGAACTTTTTACGCACTATTGTTGTGATTGTTATTTTGTTTATTTATAATAGAAGAACATGGCCAGAGAATTCAATCAAAATACAACCAACTGGTTAGTAACCTGTCGTGCCTGGGAGACATAATAGCAATGATGTATCAGGAAGATAAATTATCGCTGAAGGATTTTGAGCACATCCAGTTTTTGCAATCAACTCCAATCCGAGCCAATGAGGAACTCTTAAGCATCATAGCCAGGAAACCAAGAGATGTCTATGAGTGTTTCCTGTCACTGATTAAAAAAACGAACCAACTGCACCTATATCAAATGCTGGTGTCTGGTGACGACGGTAAGTATGAAATATTAGCGAATAACTTAGCCCTATATATATAGGCATACATAAAGAACTCCAAACACAAAAACACACTGTGACACACACACTGTGACACACACACACTGTGACACACACACATATATAATTATATATATATATTATATAGGGTCTTGGCTGTGTTTCGTTTCTGGTATTAGTCAACAATTAATAAATTATGTGTAAAATTTATTTTATAAAAAATATTAACCGATTTAGAAAAAACTTTATTTCAAGTTTATCAAGAAAACTACACTTTTTCATTGGCAGAATCTAGTCTATAGTCTTTTTCTTGGTATCTATGTGAGGTATAGTTCAGACTATAATATATTATATTAAATTTATTCCAGCATGTGGTAACGCAAATGGACAAGATGCTTCAGATCACAAAGACTTGATTTCCCGGAATTTCATGTGGTTATCAGAGAAACTGGACACAGAAAATGGACTAATTTATCTGCTGTTTCAGCAAAATGTGTTGACAGTTCGCGAGAAAGAACGTATATTCTGCGTTAACGACACTTTCCAGAAGAATGAGTTACTGCTTGGACTGCTCAGCAAGAAATCTCCAAAAGACTTTGAGACATTTTTAGAAGCGCTAGAAGATTTGGGTCAAGGCCATCTTATAAAGATACTCAGAAAACCAGCAGGTATAGAAATGAATTGCTTACTCTGCAGCTAATATGCATAAAAACTATTATACTGCAGCATTTCAAGGTCAATTGTTTATCCTACCTTTGTGTAGACGAATCGCACAGCCTAGTGCGACGGTCTTCAGGGGTCGTCCATTAATTATGTCAACAAAATAGGGGGAAGGGGCCTTGGAAAAGTTTGACAGTTGTTGACAAGGGGGAGCCCTATATATCGGTAAAATTTGAAGTCAAAGTTTTTTTTCCAATGAATCAACACAGACCCTTCAAAATGGTAGCGAAAACATTAATTAATGCTAAAAATGTATAAAGTGCTTAATATTTAATACTAAAAAAAAGCAGGTAATAAACTAAACTCATATATTTTGAAATTTGAGATTGCATGTTTTAGTGTAAAACAATTTGAAAAATGATTCTACATGTATTGAGCCATTGTGTTTCTTTTTTTTGTAGGGGGGGTTCTGGAAATGTTGACAATTTTTTAGGGTGGTCCGTCAATGTTTGACAGTTGTTGACAAGGGGAGGGAGGGTCAAGAACTGCATAAATTTGTTGACATAATTATTGGACGACCCCTCATTGCAATTCTAAACTGCTGTAGCTGGCCCTAACCAGGGTCCCAGATTAGACAAGATTTGGAGTTACTGGTACTCTACCAGGCTCTTTAATTTCGATTCTCATATCGACCCATTTATGTTGTCAGGCACATCAATCCTTCCATGCCCTACGTATTTCTTGTGACACAATCATGACCTTCCGGTCCTCAGCTCCACGATGTTGTACGTGCCACAACCTTCGTCAAGATGCTGCATGCCTTCCTCGCTTGTTGGGGCTTCACCGAGCAGCAAGCGAGATATCGACTCCAAGCGTTAATACGTAGACTGATACGCCTTCATTGCCTCCCCGAGGACTGCCCAATGTTTGAACAACTCTGCGATAACGCCGACACTCGCCTCTTTGAGGCTGTTCTGACGGACCTAGGCCACGTCCTGCACCAACTACTACCCTCAAGCAAACCTTCCTAATTCCCCCTCCATCTCCGTGCCCATAACCGCATAATCCCCAGCTGACAGTCTGATGCGCATAAATTTATTGTTAGGGTGATCTACTTTTTAACTCTCTGTACACCAAAGTGCGATTAGCAACTAGGTTACTTACGAATGTAGCCTACTTACAAGCAATTCTAATTTGTATTCGCGGGCTTTCTTATCTCATATTATTGCTAGGTTAGAAAAAATGCTAATCAATGACGTTAAAGTTTTGGAAATTCTTCAATATTGAAAACGTAATTTTTTAGAACTAGACATGCGTAGTTGGAAACATTGATCAGCCGAGTAAAGCAACAAATTTCAATTGTAATTGCATATATGTACGTAGCACCTCTTCAGTAATACTCACCAGAGGTGCTCCCGACCTGACAATACAATACCAAAATCGCATGGAATAATATTCAACCCTGGCGAAATACAAGCACAGAGAGTAGAAGCTCGAGTCGCAGATTGCATGAATAGGCTCTACATGTTCCAGAATTAGAGCCAAATCACGCTCAGGCTTAGATGTCGCATTGTGTGATATGCTCGTTTAACCCTCGGGCTACCAAGGGGGTGGTTGCCACCCCCTAGGTTTTTTTTCATCTCAAACTTTTTCCGTATGGAATAAAAATTTGACCTTTTAAGTAGCTGTAGGGGGTTCATTTGCACACGTTTTGAGGTAAAATGTGAGATGATATCTCACACCGTTCAAAGTTATACCCAATATACCCGAGGCACCAGGGGGGTGGATACCACCCCCTAGATTTTCGACTATATCTTATCCGTTATTTAAAATTAAGAGACACAAATTTTACCATTCTATAGAGGGAATGTGGGGCTACATTTATATGGTCACAGAGTTGACCTGAGACAACCAGGAAGTGCTCAAAATAAATAATAATACGCGTAATATGCGTGAAAAATGGCTGAATGGAAGCACTCCCCCTTAGTTTTTGTCTGTAGCGTATTCATTTGTCTTCCTGGAAGAGAAACAAAGATACTATTCTTTAGAGGGAATGAAGGGCTTCATTTGCATACCTACATCTTTGTCTTTTGAATACCGGAAGTGATCAAAATAAATAATAATACGCGTAATCTGTGTGAAAATGGCTGAATACAGCATTACAACGTAAACCGATATATATGTATGGATATATATGTATGGATGTACATTTATACTATATAAACATGTGTAGGGATGATTTTGTGTATCTTTTATACATAGATTAGTTTCAAAACACACATAATCTTATATTTGTTTATCCAAAAAAGTACAAAATGTACGCAATAATATACAATATTGCTAATTAAAGGGTTCAGTTGTTAAAAGTGATGTAATTTCGAGGTGCATTCACATAATGTACAACTAAATATACCATTCTGTGCAGAAATGAATGCTGAATCCAATGCTATATTACAAGTTATGATATGTAAAACCAAACACGAAATCCAGCCACCACCCCCCCTTGGTAGTCCGTGTTACAAAAAAAGCTTGGTAGCCCTAGGGTTAACTAGATTTCAAGAGATGTAATTGTGTATAAAGGCTAAATGTTTGGAAATGATTACATCTTTGACCAAAATTTAAAGTAGGGTGTTCTTTTTACACTTCAAGGAGTTATCATACAAATGCAACCGATGATCAATAAGTGCATTGCTCACCATTGTGCCTTAATTTCAACACAGATCTATTTTAGAATTGATTGAATTCGCAGATTCAACTACTGACAGCGCAACTGAGCCATCTGCAGGTCAAACCCCAAAAAGTGTATACAAGGAGCTGCGACCAGAAGCACCGCATAAATCTGAGCAGACATCTATTACATTGCGTCATTCTTCAGAGCCAGTTCGCTCGCCGAAAATGCTTCCTAAACCTGGGCTGAAACTTATTGCATCACGTTCCTTGTCGAAACCAGTTCCACCACCAAAGCCAGATACTCGTTCAACCGCAATCCTACATGGTGCTAAGTCGATACACGTTGTTGTCAAACCTACACAGAAAACCGTTCATTTTCGGAGGGTACAAACTTCTGTCATATCGCTTTCTTTAGTGTATATTGAGTTAACAAAACTCTATTGTATGTTAATTTACAATCGCAGTATGTAGCGAGAATTAACCTGAAACTTTTTCTTTCACAAAATATCTCTTATAATGACGTTGTTTCAGAACCATCTCTTTCTCTCTCTATATATATATATATATATATATATATATATATATATATATATATATATATATGCAGGTCGTAGCAAGCTATAATAAATTGCGCCTTGTACCAAGATCAGATCTAGCGCCCAACCCACCCCAAAGATCAACTTAACCAATAACGACCTAATTTTTATCTACAATAATTATAATATAAAACTTTATGTTTTAAAGAAAATAGAAGCGAAGTGTCTGTGCTTCTATTTTATTATAGTTTTTATAGACCAATAACTGAGTATCATTATTCAAATTCACTAAAAACCTTTGATTTGGCATCTTCAGATTTATTTTCAATTAATCAATCAATCAATCAATCAAAGGAACTTGAAATAGCGCCCCTTTAAGATATCTACTCAGAGGCGTTCCCGGCCCAACCACGGCTGAAAATAGTTTTCACAGAAGTATAAAATGCAGGTGAAGAGTTCCTAGGTAGGAGACGGAGCTCTAGAGGAAGCCTATTCCAGATACTCGGTCCCATGACCGAGAAGGCCCGAGAAGGCGATGTTGCATAGAAGTGCGTGCAAAGGGGACACTCAGGTCACCACGGGCTGCATAGCGAAGAGGTCGGCGGCAAATATTATTGGCAGAAATAGGGCTACATAGCTCCTGCAAATAAGCAGGTGCGGTTCCAACAAGGCTACGCCAAACGAAGGCAGAGACCCTAATTGAGATGCGTTGTGGTAGTGGCAACCAGTGCAGAACATCCTGCATATTTATCTCTCTTGTCCGATACATATATGGCCGGCCATTGACCAAGGTCATCTCTCACTTCTGGCCCTATTTGACGTCTCCTCAGCCTTTGACATGGTCGACCACGAGATCCTGCTCCAACGTTTGCAGCTATCCTGTGGCATATCCGATATCCCTCTTCTTTGGTTTAAATCGTACCTCTCAGACCGCTCTCAGATGGTTGTCATTGGTGACTCCAGATCCCAGTGGGTCAGGGTTAGATTTGGCGTACCTCAGGGATCAGTGTTCGGACCTATCCTCTATATCCTTTACACGGCTGACATCCCTCTGTTACTCTGTTATTCGCTAAACACACTGCGATTGGTCACCTCTATGCGGATGATACCCAAGCATTCGTGCATGGCTCACCAGCTGATCAACTCTCTTTGGTCTCCTCAGTTGATGCACTTGCCCGTGATCTTCACTTCTGGATGTCATCAAACCGACTTTGTCTCAATTCGGCTAAAACTCAACTGATTTGGTTTGGGACCAGACAACAATTGCTTAAACTTGACCTCCCACTGCTGACTGATAAGTTTCCCTCTTTTACTTACTCTTCCAGTGTTCGAGAGCCTCGACTCCTGAACCTTCACCGAGCACATCTCGAATTTGACTCCTCTGCTTTTTTCTAGGCAGAGCCATCAGACGATCAGTCGCTCCCGCCGTCTTTACCACCATTGTGCATGCATTCACTGCTCTGTGGATTACTGCAACTCGCTCCTCATGGGTCTCCCCAAATTGTGACTCTCCCCCCTCCAGTCAGTCTTAAACGCCGCTGCTAGGCTCATAGCACGCCTTCCGCAGATTAATGACTGAAGTGCTACAGATCACGTATCCATTATAAGATCCTCCTCCTGGTCTCCAAATCTCAACTTGGCACCAAAATATCTCAAGGACTTTATGCATAAGCCTCTCTCTGCAACATCTGCTCGCCCTTTGCGCTCTACTGAGATCTGGACCTCTTTGTCCCTCGTGTCAAATCTGCCTTGGCTCAATGCCACATTTGCTGTGACATGCCCCTCCACTTGGAATGGCCTCCCCCTTTTCTACGGGCTAAGCTCATGTCTGGGATTTCTCACGCATCCTCTCGCTCTCTTAAGGCGTTTCTTTTCCCCAGGGCTTCCGCGCTGAAAGCGCCTCTGAATAGTCTATGCTGCGAGAGGCGCTCTACAAATTTTTAGATACGATACGATGCGATATAGTCGGATACATGACCCGCCTTAGGGATGCCACCAATCAATCGCGCAGCCACGCGCAAATCTCGCTCCAAGCGCCCAATCCGAATCTGTGGAAGGCCAACGTATTAAAAGAGAGAAACAATAGTCAAGGCGACTGGTAACGAAGGCGTGAACTAGAGTAGCTGCGGGATATTACTCGACGTTGGCGCAGCTGATAAAAGCAGCTACGAGAGACAGAGTTAACGTGTTGAGTTAAAGTAAGTTCTTGGTCAAGTATCACACTAAGATCTCGAACAGAGGTGCAGAAAGTGAAGAGGGGAAACTGGGTAGAGAGGGCAAACAGATCAAGTTTTAGCAGCTGCTGTCTTGTGCCATGCCAGATAAATTGAATTTTAGAAGTGTTCAGTCGGAGTCCATTCGACGCCATCCAGCCACCAAGGGAGTCTATAGCAAGCTGCATGGAGTGGACAGCAGTGACTGCTTTTGCCGCAGGACAGTGAACGTAAGCCTGGGTATCGTCTGCATAAATTTGGTTTAGGACTCCACAAGAAGACAAGAGCAGTCCGATTTCGGACGTGTAAAGTATGTCGTCATTATTAAGGGAATGTTGTTTGCTTTTGATGTTGTAAGATCAAAATCATCAATAATGTCGTCATTATTAAGGGAATTGACAATATCATGTTCAATTGCCAGGCTCGTCAAGCGGTCTTGTCCTATAGTTGCTTTCAAATAATTATTTTTCACAAGTTTCAGTTTGCTGAAACTTCTTAGGCCTAATGGAATTGTCAAACATATGCAAAGCGCAATTTCGATGTTGGGATAAAATAATGTCTGGCATTGAGTTATTATGGATCAATTGCACCAGACAGTTTCTCGAAGAACTCATAAATTTATTAAATGATATTTACTATTTCCATTTACATAGGCCTATTTCAATTTTAAAGTATGTATCATTTCTGTTGAAAGCTGACAACTTGTGATGTTGTAAGTTATGAAAATTATGAAACATAGCTGTTATAAAACCGATGAAAATATATTGATGCATGCACAATACATTATAATCTAAGGTAAAGCACTGAACCGCGATTTACCAATAAATATGTTGAAACGAGTCAACGACAATTTTGCAATGAACCTGCACTTGTAGGCCTATCTATCTGTTATACACTTTTATCCGTTATTTAATTTTATTACATTTATTTAATTTTTGATGGATATTTCATATTCAAAGGTAAAGTAATTAGTCTAATAATTAAATTACTTCGTCTCAAAATTTGGGGCCCCTCATGAGTTGTGCCCTATTACACGGCACCGCTGAAACACCCATCGCTACGGTACCGCATAATTATGCCTCTAGCCTAATATCAGCTTGCCTTGAGATTGTCAATCAAAGTGATATACATATATTATGCGACAGAGACAGCATTTAGTTACCGTTTGACATCTATATGACGGTAATCTACCTGCTATTTGTAGGCTAAAAGGGTTAAAGTTCAAACAAGGCTGAAAGAACTTGAGTGTCAACTGCAAACAGAAATCGCTACCAAAGTCGCTTCTGTTTACCTATTTCACTTGGACAAACAAGAAGATAGTTTGAAGATGTGCCTCCGTATTTTACTTCAAGGTAAGCCCAATATAGATTTTCTTAAACTTTGAAGGTCTAGTCCAAACGAGATTAATTATTCCAATGAGCATTAAGACGTTGTGGTACAGGGTGGGCCATGTAGCGGTATAAAGCTTATCAAATATCGTGTTAAGTTACTTTAATTTATATAGAAATAGTATTATAAGCCAGATAATTATCAGCGGCGTTTAGTTAGAAGAGCGGCACTATTGGAGAATATGCTTAAACTAGTAGTTACTCATGACAATCATTGCGGAAGATAGCTAGTTGCTGATTTTATTAGTTAAAGTTTCTAGCCAATAACTAAAAATTAGTTAGGCCTAAACGTTTTAGTTAATAACTGAAAAATATTAGTTAAACTTTAGTTTTATTTAAACTATTTTATTTTAGTTAAACTTCTGCATTAACTAAAATTTTTAGTTAAACTAAAAGTTTGCAACTTTTTAGTTAACATTTGCCCATCATTGATTAATGCTAAATTATACGCAATTGCTTTAGAAGTTGGATGAGCATATTGTTTTATAACAGTAGAAATTGTGTAAGCGATACAACCATGGTATTGATTCTAAATTATTGCAGTTAATCTAGAAGTTGGATGTGAAATCAAAATATCTATAGTAGAAGTAGTAAGTTGGATGTGGGATGCAAATATGTTACAGTAGAAGTAGAAGTTGGATGAGCGATGAAAACATGGTTAAAATATGGTTTAAAGCATTATACGACGCGCTACATATTAGGATTTGGGTATGCCAATATGCGTCCCATTGTAGCTCTTGTTCTTCTAGTAATTCAGCGTTAACAGTGGACATTTGTTTTCCGTCACGGTTTTATTCATAGGCAAAAGCTACGAGCAAATCAACAGAACAGATTTCCTTCTCATACTTTTCTAGAGGTTTAGCCTATATAGACCTTGCTAAACATCTTTATAGATACAACTAAAGGCACACTTAGTCATAGCAAGACAAACTCATAAGGACAGACAATAGCCTCAATCATATCTAGAACCCCAAACGTACTGTTCCAAAGGCATCCCTAAGCACAACCACACAACTATACACAGCGCATCACCAAAGTGACACAAACAGAAACTTTCCGACATACCAACACATACCAAAAGGAACATTCAGACACACAGACACAAACGCAATGGAGCGGCAACTTTGATTACCACACACTCCCATCGGACCTCTGGCAAATGTCACATACTCAACCTCATTAGCTAAGACTACCCTTACGTCACAAGGCATCATGCAACAATATAATCAACAAGACACAACATAAAATGTCTGGTGTTTATGAAATGTGATTTTCCTTAATGCTGAGGAGATTATTCTCCTAATATTCTCCATTATTCGACCAGGCAAATAAACTACCTATGACAGGCTACTGTGCCTATGGACAAAGTCCTTGCTATGTTTTCGACTGCAGCAGTTTCAACTTATCAACGTGTTTGCTGGATATGATAAAGTGACGCTCAACATTTTAGTCAGGCTGCCAAATTGTTTTCAGTTTTTGCAATAGATAGAAATCATGAATGAACGTATTTATAACTTATTAGGCCTACTTGAGCTCAAGTTACAATGTTAGTCAATGAATATCACCAAGGAATAAGTGCATCAGCCCTCTAGTTATGATTTTATTTTAAGAATGTCATCTGATGAGGAAAGAAACTGTCGCCAAAAATGTCGAGGCAAATGTTGAGCTGGAACAGTTGAGGGAAAATGTGACTCAATACTCGACTGCTGCATCGTTAAATGAGGTTTACCGAACACAACTGCATTCCATGCAACAAGAATTGAATAGCGAAAGATTTCAAAGCAATAAAGATCGGATTCAATTAGAAGAGAAGATAAACAAACTCAAGGCCGATATACACGATGAAAAAGCAAAGTGCAAGCGATTCAACGATGAAAAACTTCTGAAAAACACAGTCATCATGAAATTGGAAGATAGATTGAAAAAGGCAGAGTGCGATAAACAATTCTTTCAACAACAAATGCAAGAACTAAATGCCCGTTTAGCAACTTGTGAATATGAACTTAAGTTGTCTAAAGATAATTTCGAGGAAAGCAACAGCGAGATGATTTTGTTGAGAACTGAAAGAGACAAGTTAAAGGAAGCATGTGAGATACTGAGTAAGGAGAACGAGATTAGGAATGAGCTCGAAATACAGCTGTATCACGCACAAGAAAATAACAAGGATCTTCTAGGGCTGCTGAAAGAAAAGGAAAAAAGTTTAGAGGTGGTTAAAGATGAAACGCTTGATCTATTTAAAATTCCAAAGAGTACATTGGAAGAAAAATTATTGGATAGTGATCAAATACTGAAGTTACAGAAAGAACTAGATACTGAAAAACATAAAAGAAAAGAGTTGGATGATAAACTAACCTATGCAACAGAGCAGCTAGAACAACTCGATCGCAAGCCTGAGGGCCTAAATTTTATATCCGTTACCAAAGGTAGGCATCCCTATTCACACTGTCTGCAGACTCTAAGCATCGTAATTCAGTCTTTGTTTAATCGTTGCATGGTAGGAATAGCTGAGGCGAAACTTCAAATTTGTCACGTAAAGATTTGTGGGCCTATACTTAGCATAAAACTTATCACACGAGACTGAACCATTACCTATTTTTGACTAGGCTATAAATACAGGAACACTTGAATTTTTTATAACTGCACGCACTTAATTCTTTCCTCAATATATTTATATTTCTGGGATTTTTGGACGATGCCTTCGTGTGGTTATTTATTACTCGATAATTTCATGCTCATTATGCTGCATCGTATGATAGCACTTCCTAATATCAGTAGATCATAATTATTAGGGTTCCTATTCGTAGCATTACGTTTCTTTACTTTATTATGTATTTTGCACAGAAAGTCATGTGCTTAGGAACAATCATCAGTTCCTGGTGGAGAACATTAAGTCAGGTCGTTTAATTGATCTTCTGCTCGAGAAAAATTGTACAACGGATGAAGAACGATATCACCTAAGCCATCAGCCTAACAAGTTTTGCAGGAACGATGCACTTCTGCACTGGATGAGAGGGATAACGCTCAAACAGGACAAAGGCCTGAAGGTTTTAGAATGCTTTCGCCAATCAGAACAGAATTTCGTTGTGGATCTTTTGTCGAAAGGAGGAGGTAATAACTATAGTTAAATCCAGCCTTCCGTATTAAATTATTGGAAATTTACTAAGTTAATCGATGCTTTATTTTCTCTTAAATTCTGGAAATATCATGCAATCACGTTAAGAAAATGAGCGATGGTCGGCACACGTGGATTCCTTCCTTTTCTTGCTAAACTTTCTTCTTCGGCGTTTTTTGTTCAATTCTTACGTGTGATAACTTATGTCGCATGCCGATGCACATGCAACGCATCGTCATTAGTATAGCCTATAGTTTGTAATTATAAGAATATTGTAGTTGCTGTATTTGGCAACAAAATAAACGCATATTATGACTCCAATTATTTGATTTATACCTGATTCACTTTCAGTTCTTATCAAGTCGAAGATATCGACAAAGCTGGTGAAGGAACGAAAGTCATTTGGTTTTTCCACCAAATCGTCCAGTGAGAATGTGAAGGCGTTGAAAGAAAAGGAATCATTGGTAATCGAAACACTAAACCAACGACAAGGAGTGCCACTTTCTGGCAGTCAAAATGATGATGATATTATCATCGCCCCTTACTGTCATCAGGAGGACAATGGAATTATGGTCTGGTTTTGGTGCCAGTCAAAATATGCACAAAGAAATTTGCAAAGTATGTATTCTTCGGATATATTACTTGGAAAACTAATCACGATCTTCAAACAATTTTCCAATGTCAGTGTGTCCTCTGCGCCGGAACTACTTATCCCGACTGGCATTACGATATACATAGGTGATTTCAGGAAGGACGAAAGTGAGTTTCAGGTATTCTTTTATTTCTCATTTAACGTGAATCATGATATAAGTAAGCATAGCCAGAGATGTGGGCACAGAAGTATTTTGAAAATAGATTTCTATTTTCATAATAGAAAATACTATTTTATTTTGTATTTTCAAAATACTTTTGAAAAGTATTTTGTGAAAGTATTTTCAAAATAATTTTAAAAGTATTTTGTAGAATTCAAAATACTTTTCCAAAATACTTTTCCAAATACTTTTCTAAGGTACTTTAAAAATTAATTTTATAGGCCTAATCCTTCTGCCAAAGCTATTATTTTAAAATGTTTTAAGACTTCGGAACTCAACTAGAATGTGACATTTCAAAAATTTATAATCTTCTGGTCACACCAACTACTTGTGTGTTTGTTTCATCAGGATATCAATCAGGGTTCTGTGCTTGGGCCTCTTTTGGCTACTGTATACACCACACCACTAGGAACATTGCTGGATAATCATTCTCTGGGATATCATTTCTACGCTGATGATACTGAAATCTATATTTCATTTAACAGTCAGTCATGTGACTCATCTGTGCAGCTGTTGTCTGCTGTATTTGATGAGGCACAGTCTTTGATGGGGCCAGTAAACTCTTTCAAAGACTGAATTTCTGGTACTGGGCACTCCGCGTAAACTTAAAAATTTTGATTAACCTAAATCATTGAAACTGGGTCACTCAACATTATTGTTGAAATGGCAGATGTTGCTCGAAACTTGTTCTGCGTTGTTTTCAACTATACCATGTCTCTCACTGACCATTTAAACAGCATTTGTAAGTTATCTCTAATGCAGTGTAAATGTACACAATACGGAGTAGCGATACGAATACAAAATGTTGCTTTCTCAAAAGTATTTTTGAAACACTATTTTCAAAAGTATTTTAAAAATACTATTTTATTTTGTATTTTATACTTTTGAAAAGTATTTTGTAAAAGTATTTTCAAAATACTTTTGAAAAGTATTTTATTTTGTATTTTCAAAATACTTTTGAAAAGTATTTTATTTTGTATTTTCAAAATACTTTTTAAATGTATTTTGCCCATCACTGAGCATAGCACATAGTAGTCTATTCGCATCTAAAGCCGTATGCGAGGTTTTGCAAATAGGGAACAGGGCACTCAACCGTAAAATCAATCAAAATAGTCAAAGTGTATTGTATTGTATTGTATTTGGCTATTTATAAAGCGCTTCTCACAGCAAAAACCTTTCAGAAGCGCTCCCAGTGCGAGCAACCCGAGGGAAAAGGAAGGATTTTAGTTTAGAAAAAGATGAGAGACTACCAGAAAGGATGGCAGAGCGAACCGGTGGAGGAAGTCCATTCCACAGAGAATGACCAATGCAGGCGAAGGATCTGGATTGAACCATCGCAGTCCTGACACGGGGAACAACAAGGTCAAGCCGATCAGAGGATCGAAGAGGACGCAGCGAAGTGGCAGAGAGTGGGCGTAGCATGAGATCGCAGAGGTACTTCGGAGCAAGACCCAAATGAAACTTAAGGACTAAAATAAGAACCTTGAATTGTATTCGGACAGATAGATGGAGCCTGAAGTGATCAATTTCTAAATGGACTACTTTCGGCTACAAGAAAGGGCACTTAGAACCTAAGTAAGAGCATTTGATTCTGAATTCCTGCTTCAGATGTAAGTCTAATAGTCTATGCACAACACTCCGGATAAGTTGGCTTAGCGATTTCCTTGTAATTCGGAGTGTAAATGACCTACTCTAAAGATCACGATCAAGTCGTTAATTTAGGGCAAACAATTGCATACTGTCACATTTAAAAACCATCTGGCAAAAATGCTGATGGTACACCAAGTACAGGTTCACGAATATATAAATTGGACCTAACAACATTTGCCTAGCTATTTTCGATCGATTGACGCTTTATCCATTATGAACATATTGGATGTCTAATGTCTATACCGACTTGTCCGAGCTAACAAAAGAGCTAAGCCTCTGCAAAGGTTGTCCGTCAACTCCGCAATAAGTGCTTAATCAGGTAAACAAGACGCCATGTTCCACCAAAGTTTCAAGCAACTTTGCGAGAAAGCAGACTCCTGCCTCTTTTCTACCTGCATCAGCAATTCTGCACAGTGCACATGTATTACATCAGCTACTGCCTCCCGTGAAAACTGTTTCATACTCGCTACGCCCCAGAACCAACAATGGAATCATGCTTAAGGCCAACTTTCTATCTCGTAAAACATATGTCACACCGATGCTTTATGCCTAAATTTATTTTTTATCTGCATGATGAACTTGTATGTACACACAAATGCGGTTAGCAGTTGGTTTGTCAATAAAGGATATACTTACTTACTTAATCGAACGCCGTGTTATTTCAGGAGAGTAAGCAGATTGACATTATCTGATATCGATTGCTCACAGACTTAGATATATAAATGAATATAGAATTACATATCTAATTTTACATACATACATATACATAATGCACGTATGCATGCATACTTATTATTGTGATGATGTTTTCTTTCTTTATATTTCTTAAGCAAATACATAATATACATACGTATACATCAGGGTGGTCCAAAAAAAGGTTGGCAACAAGGCTACCCTAAGTTACACATGAAAACACGAGTCTATAAAATTATGCAAACTTTGGAAAGATTGGATTATATTTAAAGGCCGCTATGTTTGCAGACTTTTTACAGTATAGTATGAACTTGCCAAAGGACATGTATAGGCCGCTATGTTTGCAGACTTTTTACAGTATAGTATGAACTTGCCAAAGGACATGTATAGGGCCTATGTTTGAATTTAAGTCAGTTATTATTTGGAACAATAAACAGCCTAATCAAAAAATATACCGCAGTGTTACTGCTTAGTCCGAGTGCATTAAATGACAATAATTTGTAATGCAATATAGTTTTGGATAATTAAAGATGTTATCCAGTCTGCATAAATCCCGTCATTGCATTTGCGGAAAACCCGCAACCTGCTATTATTTCGTTTGCCTTTGTTGGAACAGAAAACATTGTCCGATGACTGGAGAAAAGCTGTAGCAATTATTGTTTCTGAGACTCATTCGCAGTTAGTACATTATTGTAACACTGGATACACAGAGCCTCTCCACGTTCTGCGCAGTCATTGACGACCATCAACAGTGTGACATTTGCCCTCATCGACTGGAAAGCAGGGTACAATGGCCTGAGAGCAGAAGGCTTTGATAGGAAGGCTTTGGCTTGTTCTTGACCCTGGGTAGTAAGAAGATCTCCTTGTGATATGCGCCTCCAGTGGAGTGTGGTGGTCGAAGGATTTCTGCCGAGACGTTTTATGGAGAGCGGATCAGGTGTATCACCAGAGCAGCCTTGGAGTCTTCAGTGACACACTCATAAAAAAACCGCGAGGCGTAAGATGCTCGGAGAAATACCAGAGATGACGATTAAAGAGTTAATTTAAATCGACCTCAAACTGTTACTTTTTGAATCCGCAGATATCCTGGCTCATACAACTTCCAGAGCTTGCCAACACACGAATCAACACGCTGTGCGAGGATTCTAGCCTTCTCCCGAATTATCGACGCTGTGACTGTTGTTGCATTCGTGGCCTCACCAGCTGTTAGTCCATTTTGGTAATGAAACATAAAATTCCTCAGTATTGCCCCATTTTTTGAGAGTCCATACCGAAGAGTGTATCAGGCATCCCTAACAGCCAACATTATGGGGAACTCCTGATTGATGCCAGTCTATCGTGGCCACATGTGAGCTTTTATTGCACAAAGTGGAAAACCATACGCTGTAAGCTTATTTCATATTCTAGGCTGGCTTCACAGATAAAAAAATACTCGAATCTTGCTAAATTAGCAGCATAAGGAGCAATAGTGAATCCAATTGCATGTTAAACGAATTGTAATAAAAGGTTTAGTTTATAAGTTGGCATGCCAAATTAAAAAATTACTTCTAATTCAGCCACCATTTTTCTAACACATAGAACTTAAAACAAGTTTTTTTAGACTGTTAATAAGCTTTTTATTCTTTTATATATTTAAATACAGTTGGCATATTGATCATGATTTAGAAAGATGGTGCTTGGAGTTCATGGGTGCAAATTTTAATTTACAATGTCGCTGATAAGTGTCAAGTTTTCAAATTTCCACAAAATGTGTCAACATTTAGCGACGTCTAAACATGCTCAGATCTCTTCAATTTTTTAACACAGGGTCTTGTAGTCAAGTGGAATAAGGGTAGCCGTGTCGAGCAACATATTTCGAAGAAAATATTTTCCCATGTAATTCTGGACCACCCAAGTATACATGCATTATACAATACAGACACACATACATGTAACATAACAAAACATAGGTTGTATTATTGTCCCAAAAAGAAGTACAATAACACATCATAATATTTCAGATAATATTAAATTGGGATACAAAAGAAAGACCTAAAGGGACAAGAGTCCATCTAAACAGGGCCACCTATGTAGGTGGAGGCTGATAACATAATGTTCAGGAGTGGGAGTGAATTAAGTTTCAACTGAAATTATTACATAATTAACCTTGTCTAATGCTGGAAAGTTGTTAATAAAAAGCAACAGATTAAGAGCAGTTATATATTTAAAGTGAGTACGTGGTCACTCAAAAGTTTTTAAATAGTACAAACAAACATACAAATAGATACATATGTATACATACATACATTATACACTTACATAATTATATATGTCATACATATACGTACATACATACATTTTACTATAATAAAGTTCGTTCTTTTGCATCACTTACACGAAATGTGGCAAATTATCATGTGCTATTATTTTTAACATAGACATCCTCGACTTTGAAGTAGATCCGTTATTACTTCTGACAATCAAAATGAATACAACTGAAAGGACTTACGCAGGATTCTGTGCATTGGCGGTTTTAGACGATGAGATATTTGCTATAATTAAGAATAACTCGAACGTGGAGGTTTACAGCAGGAGAAGAATTCAGTTTCAACGAAGTTTTACGGTCGATAATTTACAAGAACCGCGAGATATCGTATTCTGTTCTAGAAACAAATGCTTGTATATAATCGACGGAAAACCTTATGGCCAACCAATGGAAATCTTGAGGGTCGATATAAATGGAAATATCTTAAAGAAAGTCTGGCAAGGAAACGATTGGGGTCGATTGTCTGTTACCGATGAATCGAATCTCATCTTAGCCGTCTTGGATAAAAGTAAGTTATTGGAAATCACTCCAGATGGACAACTGGTTCGCGAGATAACCCTTGAGGTATCCAATCCTTGGCATGCGGTTCAGTTGACCAGCGATCGTTTCGTGGTTCTCTACGATAGATGTCCGGGAGGCGGAATCTGCATGATAAACAGCAAAGGAAAAGTATTGATGTCGCCTGTCCACGATGCCTTGGAAAGTAGAGCTTTCCTTCCGATCAATGTGGCAGTTAATAAAGATGGTTCCTTACTTGTCGTTGACGAAGGTGGCGGTCGAATCCTGCTACTGACATCGACTTTGACATATCAGAGAGAATTTGTGTCTGTGAAGCACGGGTTGAGAGGTCCACGAAGGTTATTCGTTGACGAGTCGAATGGACGACTGCTTGTCTGCGACAACAATGTGAATGGTGGAAGCATATTGGGGTTTAAAATTGCATCTTGAAACAAACAAGTCCTATTTTAGCATTTTATGGACCAAAACTAAGATTTTTATTTTTATTCATATATATATATATATACACAGTGTATGTATACTATGCATGTATAACATTGTGTGTGTATATATATATATATATATGTCTAGTTTTGTCTATTTGCTATCGACACAGTGTTCCACTTCGATAGAATATCAATATTTTTCGTATATTTAGACCTATGTGACTGTGCTGAAACGACCAGTTATGAAACAGCTTTACTTTCGAGCACATTCTATAGAGTAGACCTACTTTATGTCGTCATTCAAGGCTAGCGTCGTTTCCTGGTTTTCCTGGTGGCAGAGGCGGATTAAGACATGTTCAACATGTTCGGCCGAACAGGGGCCCCCACACTGGAGGGCCCCCCACAAATGCCAAAGAATTTTTTTCCAATAGTTTAGAATTATTTTTGTTATTTGTTAAGTCTATCAGTAAAAATGAGCAAATGACTCATAATAAATTATTAGAAACTGCTTATTTTAATACATACAAAAAGCGACTTTTGCACTTGTGTGGGCCCCTATTCAAGTTCTTATTATCAGGCAGGTTCATCTCAAAATCAGGCGAAAACGAAATGATTCAGTTTGCTGACCTAGCAAAGTCATTTGCTCATGAACAGACAAATG
This sequence comes from Aporrectodea caliginosa, assembly GCA_020284085.1. Classification (NCBI taxonomy): domain Eukaryota; kingdom Metazoa; phylum Annelida; class Clitellata; order Crassiclitellata; family Lumbricidae; genus Aporrectodea; species Aporrectodea caliginosa. Next base: position 517,812 of record JACEVL010000062.1, read on the forward strand.
AAACATCCTTTACTGGTTAATCATAAAAAGGACTCGATGACACCTTTCCAAATGTTGAGATAGCACTGCGAATATATCTTGTTGTGATAGAGACAAACTGCAGCAGAGAACGTTCGTTAACAAAACTCAAATTGATTAAAAACAGACCGAGAGCGTCAATGTCGAAGACAGACTCGTTAGATTGACATTGTTGAGCATCGAAAGTGACATACAATATACAGTACCTTACTTAAAATTCAGAAGTGCACATTGAAGTCGGTCAACCATTAAGAGCCGTAGATAGACTGGAAGAGACAAGTTTTCAGTTTAGAGCGAACAGGAGGAGGTATAGAGAATTCCAGATGGAGGGACCGGAAACTGTGACAAGACAAGACGTGTACCAGAAAAAACATAGGCCTACTTTCCAGCAGATGCTGATCGAAGAGAGGAGTGGCCTTTAACAGAGTTGCAAGGTGTGACCATGGAAGATAAGTAGGAAGGCAGAACTGATTATCTGCGCGTGCTCTGTACATGAGGAGTGCCAGCATGAAGCGTACACACCCACAGACAAGAAGCCAGTGCAGAAAACGAAGAGCAGGTTTGATATGGACTCGGTAAGAGAGTCCAAGACACAGTACGTCTTGCAGCTTGATGCGTTATTTTGGTTAGAGGAAGCAGTGTTCATTCAGGGAGACCATAGAGTAAAGAGTGGCAGTAGTCAAGTCGCGTCAGAATAAGGCAATGTATCGATCAGTGTTTTTAGGTTATACTGTGTCAAGAGTAGAGCGAAGCTTACGGATTCTCCTGAACGTGAGCTACATTTTGACGACATAGCCAGAAGGCTCGCAACGTATGGGCCTATGTGTGTACATTCCATGACAATTTTAGCGATATTGATTGTCATTGTCAATTCATAATTTTTTGTTGCTCTTAACTCTCTAACTGTTAGTTTTGCTACAAAATGTAAACTGCAAACACTGTGTCCAATCAGTCAAGTCTATATTGTTAGCCTAAGCCTATTAGGCCTGTTTTTATTTTCTGTATTGTGGTAAGCCTGCAGTTGTAATATTCTTTTACCACGACTCCCCCCACGAGTCACTCTAATATTGTTAAACCGTAAAAGATGTATACTTTAAGTTAAAGTCTTTAACACCAGGTTGGATAATTATAAACCCTACTGATATTGTACAAAAAGAAAGAAGGCACGAATTATAATAATAGAAGAATATTGATTCGTTGAATATAACATGTTTTATGTGTCCTTTTGTTGTGATTCTATGGGGCTGGGCCCTCACAGTCTTACTGAACAGGGCCATCACATTTGCTAATCCGGCCCTGCCTGGTGGACAGCTGTCATTCTATTAGCCACCTTTACCGTTATCTTCTCCTATTCTTCCGTTCTTACGGACTTCGGTTTCTTGCAACTAGATTTTGGAGGCCAGTCATTTTTATAGTTCTTGGAACAGACGCATAATATGCCTCTGTCTTTAAATTCCTACAGTGGGATAGATTAACCTTCTGTCTACGCACTGTGGAAAATGGTTCACCTTGGCTACAAGTTGTGATATCTACCCTGCCAGTATTTGGGGCCGTGGGGCTCTATTATACGAGTCTAACATAGGAATCCATTGGGGATATATGTCCTATATAATTATGTGCTTTTAATTGGCACGCTGACAGGCTAGGCTCCTTAAAGTCAGTGTAGGCTTACTTACATGGTGAAATGTAGCTGTGGTCGAATGGTTTGTGTCGTTGAAAGGAAATGAGAATTTACGTTGGGACTGAGAACAAAAGACATTTGTCTGCGTATCCGTCTTTGGGGCGGAGTATTGTTCATCAATGGTAACACTCTGGTGTGAAGAGCGGAACATCAAGCTATAGGTGACGACTGCAAAATAAGCAATAGGACAGATGATGATTTAAATGAAGTAGACAATTTCTATAACGCCGTAGCACAGCCGTTACAAGGGCGCTTTAACAAATTCAAATGTCAGTGAGGGATACGCCTTCGAGAAGAAGTAGCCTACGTCGGGACTAGATTTGAAAGCCTCAAGTGAAGGTACAGCACGGGTTGATGGTGGGCGACTTGCATGGGTGACATACACTTAAATTCGACTCCTGTTAATACTTATTATCATCTGGTTGCCATGGATAAATTTGACTCATGTTAAACTTGTAATCGTCTTTTACTACCAGGGTACTATAACTTGTAATCATACTGCGGTTTGTCATTTGGAATATTATTATCAAAGACCCGTTAAATTCCAGAACTGTAGGCGCTAAGCCTCGGGACTTGGAACTTGGGTCCATTCTCAATTTACATTTTTTATCACAAAAAATGAACGAAGAGTCCGATTTGCAAGAATGTTTTTTGTTCTGTTTGTCTTGACAAGAGGTATAGTTGGGAAAACATTGAAACTAAATTCTGGATCATTCAAGGTCATTTCAAGGTCAGAAATAATGAAATCTAGCAAAAATCAGAGAAAAACGGCCAGATCTTAGCCAATAATTCTTGAAATCAGCTAATTCTGTCTTGTATGTCTCTTCTTCATAAGAGCTACCTGGGATAAGAAACAAGGCTATTAAATGTAGGGCGATCCAAGGTAATTTTAAGGTCAAAAAGGACAAGTTAAGAGGAAATCAGAGGAAATAGTCATAGCTCAGACAAATATTGTTACATTTTAATTATTGTTTTACCTGTTTGCTTCAACCAATAAGTGCTACCCAATCTAAGAACTATGACAAAAAAAGTTAACACCTTCCAATGCTATTTCAAAAGTAAAAAGGTCAAAATCAAGGACAAAGGTCATAACTCAGCCAATTTTTGTTCTATTTGGGTAAATCTTTACCATCTTTGCTCGCGCCGATAAGGGCTACATTCGAGAAGACAAAGTTCCTAAAGGTTAAAATAATCCAAGGTCATTTCAAGGTCAGAAGGTCATAATGAAGAGAAAATAGCCATATATCAGTCAAATGATGTTTTACCTGGGTGCAGAAGCGCTTCATGAAACGCTGCAGAAGCGCCCTATGATGTAATGCAAAAACGATGAAACGTTACTGAACGGGGAGGAGAGGTGAAGCGCTGCAGAAGCTCTTCGCGAAACGTTGCTTGACGAGGGGAGGTGTGAAGCGCTGCGGAAACGCTTCATGAAACGTTGAAGAAACGGGAAAGAGGCAGGGAAGAGGCTGACGACAATGACGGGGACGACGAAAGGCGAGGAAGTGTCTAACGACGATTATGATGATGGCAAAATCCGTCACAATACAATGTTGAAATAGTATTTTCAAGTTTATAACGCATTGTTTCTGGAGAACGTAGTTAATGACGCTCTGTACGCCATACTAAAAAATGTTGAATTTTATTTAAAGTAGAGTTCAACATTTACAAAGCAATCCATATTATGACTTGACACATCGCCAGTGATGGGCTTCCGTACGCACACACAGCCAAACCAATGAATTTCCATTTATATTATTTTGCCAGTTGACACCATGTTCCGAGTTCCTAGACCATGTTGCGTCGAGGATGAGATGCGATGAATGTAAATGTAAATTTTTTACTGAGAGCTTAGGCTCTAACCTGCTGACTCTTTAAAGAATTGCTCGGGTGATAATTTTATCCTTGACCAGAGTACTGCGCCGCGCCGCCGTCGCCGACTTTTCGCCGATTATTGTTTGTCGGCGCGCCGCCGATGCCACGCTGAAGTGTTTAATTGTTGCTGATGCATTTGTCATGTTTTGCATGATTTCGAGAGAAATTGTTATCTCAGTGCGAATTAGAAGTATACATCTTGTACTTACGTACTTCGTTTAATTTTTCTGGGTTTCTACTTGACTGGCAACACTGATTTTGCGTCAATTCTATGAGAAATTCGAGATAACTTTTCAACAGTACAGTTATCGTTTGCTGTGAAACGTATTCGCGAATTTTGAAGCATTACAACAAATGAACGTCCAAAGAACTCTAGGTGCATGAATAGTTTTGCAGTGGAATTGTTTGCTCATGATGCTATAATAGAGAGTCTGCAGAATAATCAAGAGACGATAGAAAGGTCTCTTTCCAGACTGCGTGCATTTGACAAGATGTTAAACAACAGCGAATGGAAACCATTGACAACTTTGGTGCAGTTCTTAAAGGTCTTCCAGTCAGATACAATGAGGCTTTGAGTGGCGCGAAGTACCTCACAATCAGCTTAGTGTTGCTGTTCAGGTCAGAAATTATTACCGCTTTGACTGTGAGGAGGTGAAGTCAATGAAGGCATCAGTGTGCTCGGCACCTGATCGTCGTTTGCCCATGACCGACATGAACTGTACATTGTAGCGGCAATGCTAGATGCGTCTCAGCGAGCTTTGAGCTCTGTCCAGAATTACCTGATTCAGCAGGATTAGACGGAGGTTGACTTACTGAAAGCAGTGTGGCATAAGTTCGTATAGTTGAAGTGGGGCAATTTCCAGACAAATGGCTCAGGGTAAGTCTAGCCAACAACAGCTCGATCATCATGCACTGTCTTGGAAGAATACAGAACTCGACATACTGGTTAAAACGGGCAACTTCCGAGTCGTCGGTCGAAAGAGAAATTAAACCGTTAAGATGTTTGAATATTTCTACGGACAACAATTTGACCTGTTGGAGTATGCAAATCTTATCGGAAGCCGTCACAGCTCCCGCAAACAATTCTGTCACTGCATGCAACCAGCGCGCCATCGGTAAGAAATTTCGTTGTTGCCGGTCTTACACTCACTGCTAAGTGAAGTTCACTCAAACCGTCGTCTGATTTGGGCATTTGGCCCTCCACTTGTATCTTTGGACAGCACTCTGACACGACGCTGTGCTCAGAATAGCTTCCTAATGATAACCAACGTAGGCCATGTGTTTAACTGCAGTTGAAAATGACTGTAGCATAGCCTAGTAGAAAGTTTTTTGTAGCATTCAAGTTTTTACATAGGCCCATCACTTACAACAATACACTGCTGAAAAACAGAAACTCAGATACTTGATCTCGCCTTTCTTTTGATCTCCATTATTTGAAGCATTGCCTCAATGCTCAAGCTTACAAAACCGGCAAACGGAAGCATTGTGAACCATAAGCAGACTTGGATGAATACGTGTTTCATGAGTCTAGAGCTAAGCATAGGAGCGACGGGCTAATAGAGGTACATGTATGAACAAGTTCAAACAAAGTATAATAATTGCAGAAGATAAGACCGGCTACTGTGAACAGTCGGCAAAAGGCAACGCTTGTCTCAAGTAAACACACTAAGTAGAAGATATGGGGAGGGGGAGTAGGCCTATTTTCTATGAAACTGAGCCACAATCTAACTACGAGTGATATCAGTGGCCTGCATTCGAATGCGCTAGCTAACTCCTTCATTTCATACTGGCAATGGCCACTGGTAGCCTGTATCAGTATGAAATTATGCAAGCCTGTACCAGGCCCACCGAGAAGGAGACAGAGGCAAATACCCAGGGTCCCGGCGACTTCCGTCAAAGAACTTTCTTCTGCTAAATTATGCGAGCGTTGTGCGATTTTAATTATAAATTAAACAAATATAAATGATAATTGTTTTAACGATGGAATATAAACACAAACCTAGAGCACAAAAACGAAAAGAAAAACCTAATACATTTGAAAAGGCAAAAATCTGTAGTCGCACATTATTTCAATGTGTTTCTTAACACTTTTCGTCATAAAGCCTAACGGTAGTTTAGAGGCCCGTGATGCTCTGAGTTAAACCGTATTTAACGCTGCCAATTGATAATGGAATCTGGATTGATGAAAATAATTTCTTGCCTAAATGGAAGTTGGATTGATGAAAATAATTTTTTACTTAAATAAAAGCTGGATTGATGGGAATAATTGTTTCCGTAAGTAGTAGATGGATTTTTGAAACTAAGACTTTTCTTCAATAGAAGCTGGATTGATGAAAATAATTGTTTCCGTAAATAGCAGTTCGATTTATGAGAATAATTCTTGCTTAGATGGAAGTTGGAATGATGAAAAATATTTGTTTCTTAATTAGAAGTTGAATTGATAAAAGTAATTTTTTGAAAAAAAATGGAAGCTGGATTGGTGACAGTTATCATGGACATTGGTACACTGCTAACTTTTCCACGTAAATTACGGCATTGAAGACAATAATATACTTTGACAGCGTAAACTATCGTTTTACCATGCTCTCTGGAATTTCTGTCAGCGGGCCTGGCCTGTATTGATGCAGGCCGCTAACATTAGGCTTGAGTGGAAAGATCTTGGGCTTAGTCTAACAATTAGTTGCTAACTGGCTGAATGGTGTTATCTTTAAAGGGGACTGTCTGGCATAAAACTGGACAACAGTGACGTTTATCAGTTATAAGCGTCAGTCAGATCGTTGAGCATATCAAAGGCATCGGACAATTGACTCTATAGAATAGCCCCATTCAGGTGTAAAGCAGACACAGATAACGGTCTAACGGTCTGTTCCGCGTAATTATTTCGGAATTCACCCGCAGCCGGATATTTATAAACAGTCTTCTATTCAAGCCACTGCGTTTGCAAACTGCTCGTTTTCATTTACAGTACCCGGTAGGTAAGAGGCTTTGCATTTGTCGTGATTCAAGTTGATGTATATAAATATAATATTATATGCGTGTGTACGCTGTTTATGTGTAGATGCACTACATATGGGCTTGCATCAAAATGTGGCTGCTTGTATACTTAATTTACATAGCAATTCTATGAAATCAGATACCTACTATGACACGCAGAACAAGGTATGTATAGAGTCTATATACGTGTATGTATGTTTGTTTGCGTGTACAGTATGTATATGTATGTTTGCATATATTATTTCTGAACATCTGAAGGGTCATGATTTATGGTGAGGTGAAAATAATCAAAAAAGGAATTCAATTGCTACCTTTTCCATAATGCAAACTTAAGCAAATGTTATGAGACCTGTGTAATAAAAAGCACTGTTTTTAAATTGTGATTCAGAAACTGAGGAATTAAAATGGCTGGATATTCATCGCGTAAAGATCAGCTGTGGTATTTTGCTCTACAACTTGCTGAAGAAGAAACGAAATCCATTCAAATTGTACAACAGGAAGGTAATTTTATGCTAATACAGATTTAATTAGCAAATTTAACTGAGAAATAAAGCTTTAAAAGACCAGTTATTTTGATCAGCCTGTTAAATTGTGATTGTCATCATGGGATGGCATGTGATTGTAATGGAAGTGTTAACCAGGCGTCTTAATAAACATGTATACACCCACATCTATGTGTCATAACAGTTTAATCCATTAGCCGCATCGCCGAACCAAAAGAGGCTTGCAGAGATTTGTAATTGTTAGCAATCCGAAATGATAGTATATAGTTCTGTAGGTTATACCACAGCTTCATTTTGTATGTAGTTATAGTAGACCTATATTAGTCTATCTGTCTGACTCCCTTCCTACCTCAGCCTGTCAGAGCAACCAAGTGACGAACGCCCATGAATGTACGGTGGCCAAGAAGGACCTAGTTGTTGTATTGTCTGTAACAAGTGCAAAGTAAAATAATTTATACATTATATCGGTACGGTAATCCGTAGTTTTGGTTGGTAAAATATTTCATTTGGTCAATTTAAAATGGAAGCTGGATTGATGAAAAGTAATTTTCACCCGACAGAAATTGTATTATTAAATTCAATGAGTCAATATATTAAATTTAAAATAATCATAATTTGGTTTTCAGTTTAAAATGTGGCAAGCGACGTAGCAAATAATAATTGCACCCTATGCCAAACCTAAAACTAGCGCCCCTCCCCACCCTTTCCCAAGATCAACTTAACTAATAACGTGCTAAATTATGCAACTTATGAGAACACAGCCTAGATAAAACAAAATGAAAATATATAGATATAGGCCTACGATGCATTATAATGTAACAGGTCTGAACGGGTATTTTACTAATATTTTGAAACAAGTCAACGACAATTTTAAATAGGCCTGCATAGGTATCTATCTATTAATATTATACAGGTCTATAAAGCACACACTATTATTTGTTATTTCATTTTATTACATTTTTTTCATTTATGATTGCTATTTCATATAATCATATTTCACGATAAAGTAACTAGTCTCAAAATTTGCGCCCCCTCCAGAATTGCGCCCTGTTCCATGGAATCGCTGGAACACCCCTCGACGAAGTGATCGAGCCAAAACCGATTGAGTAATTTATCGATTCTAAGCATTGAAAAAAACGTTTTAGGCTTTGTCTACTCGATTTTGACAAAGTAATAGATACACTTTGCATCTGCAAAAGCCAGAAATAGGCCTATTCGCTCGTATCTAGTAGCTTTAAACCTTTGAAGTTTCTTAGCCTTCTTAATCTTAGGCTCTTAAAATACAATTATGACAATATGTTACTATATTCGTGTTACAATAGCAAATTTTTGAAACAAGTGAAAGCTCTGCTCACTGCTGACCGCTTTGTTCGTTAAATTTGTCTTTTCATAATAAAAATCCTTTGCAAATTATGTTGTATTACATTACAGAAAAAACCATTGAATAAAATCTGGAGCATATATCATAGTTCTATTTGTAGCCGATTAAATTAGTAGGCTACACACTGTTACCATGGAGTATTATACTTGACCTATGATATGAACGATTAACAGTCAGCTAGTAAATTATGAATGGGCGCAGTCTTTAAGCTCTGCCCCGGGCGCGGAAACCCCTCGTTACGCCACTAAGAGTGCAGACTGTCAGAAGTTAATTGCAGAAGACGAACATTTCTGTTTCTTCGAATAAAGTGTTAAACCCGACTGCTTGGTTAATCTTCAGCCTACACTGAAGTCTTACCTAGCGGACTGACAGAAAATAACCCTCGAAGACCGGGGCTGGTCGTGGTTATCCTGGTAATTCGCCCAGGCTCGGTTCCGTTGCAATATATATATTTGATCAATCATATAACAATCAATCATTTATTTATAAGAAACAACAGGAATAACAGTAATCTAGAATACACCAATTGAACTGAATTCTTTGCTTATAGGTACTATAGTTGTGGCTGTAACTTTGTGTATTTATTATAGAAGAACATGGCCAGAGAATTCAATCAAAATACAACCAACTGGTTAGCAATCTGTCGTGCCTCGGAGATATAATAGCAATGATGTATGAGAAAGAGAAACTAACGCCGAAGGAGTTAGAGCACATCCAGCATTTGCATTTAACTCCAATCCGAGCCAATGAGGAACTACTAAGCATCATAGCCAGGAAACCAAGAGATGTCTATGAATGTTTCTTGGCACTCATTAAAAATACGAACCAACTGCATCTATATCAAATGTTGGTGTCTGGTGACGACAGTAAGTATGAAATATTAGCTATTAATTTAGCCCCATATATGTAAAGGTGCCCCAAACACACGCAACAACACACGCGCGCGCACACAAATATCTAGTTATATATACATAGGTCCAGCTGTTTTGGTTCTGGTATAGTCAATTCAATATGTGTAAAATTAATTTGTTTAAATCAGCTAAATTTTTAAAACTTTATTTGAAGTGCGTCAAGTAAACCACACTTTTCGGGGACAGAATCCATTTGTAGTCTATTTCTTGATACCTATGTGGGGCATAGCAAAACTATATATATTAAATTTATTCCAGCATGTGATAACGCAAATGGACAAGATGCTTCGGTTCACAAAGACTTGATTTCGCGGAATTTCATGTGGTTATCAGAGAACATGGACACAGAAACTGGACTAACTACTCTGCTGTATCAACAAAACGTGTTGACAGTTCGCGAGAAAGAACGTATATTCTGTTCAAACGACACTTTCCAGAAGAATGAGTTATTGCTTGGACTGCTCAGTAAAAAATCTCCAAAAGACTTTGATACATTTTTAGAAGCGCTAGATGAATTGGGTCAAGGCCATCTGACACAGAAACTCAGAAAACCAGCAGGTATAACTATGAACTGCTTACTAAACAGTAGATGTGCATTAAAACAATTACTACATGCATAGTTGGAAACATTGATGAGTCGAAAAGGCCAATCATTTTTTATTGTAAGTACCTATTTATGTAGCGCCTTTCAGCAATACTCATCGGAGGTACTTTCCACCTGACAATGCAGTACCGTAGTCGACTACAATAGTCTTCAACCGCTGGTGAAATACAAGCACAGAAAGAAAATCTCCTTTCTCAGATTCCATGGATGCATGTTGCCAAATTGAGGGCAAGCTGAAGATTCGATGCTGTATTGTGTAATATGTGTATGTAACTAGATATTCAAGAGACGTAGTTGCAGTAGATGGGCTAATTGTTTGAAAATGTTTGCATAATTGATCGCAGTAATTCGTTCTTTTTATACTTTAAAAAGCAATTATACAAATACAGCCGATGATGAATGAATGAATGCATTGCTTACCACTGTGTTTTAATCCAACACACACACCTAGTTTGGAATTGTTTGAATTAACAGATTCAACTGCTGACTGCGCAACAGGGTCAACTCCAGTTCAAACACCAGAGAGTATAAGCAAGGAGCTGCTAATAAAAGTACTTCTTGAACCAAGGCAGAACCTTGATATCTTGCCTTCTTCTTCAAAGCCAGTTACTCCGCTGAAAACGCTTCCTAAACCTTGTGATAAACTTATTCCATCACGTTCTTTGTCGAAACCAGTTCCACCACCAAAGCCAGGCACTCAGTCAACCGCAATTAAACATTTTGCTAAGTCGATTCATGTTGCTTCCAAAACTACAGAGAAAGCTGTTCAATATCCAGAGGGTATAAATCACCCTTTATCACTGTTTTGTTATGGATCAACATCGCTGTTTTAATATAAAATCTGTTAACTTTGGTATCTAATGAGAATTGCGCTCAGGCTTGGCCTTTTATATTTTACTATCTACAGTATTGATTATGTCTAGATTTAAGCTCTCTCACTCATTGTCTCTCTAGAAATATATAATTATACATATACATTATACATGTATATTAGTGTGGAGTGAAAAAAACGAAAATTAGAAATTCAAAAAGTAATAGCAACCAGAAGTTGCCTAATGGAATGGGGCCAAAAAATGTCGAAAAGTTTTTAAGAATATTAATGTCTTCCGCCCCCACCAGAGGGCCAAAATTACGAAAAATAGCATTTTTTCGAGAAATTTGCAGGTTTTTTTGTAAAATATTTTAATTCAAAACTAATTAAATGTCATTCAATATACCGTTGGATAGAGCTCTTAATACTGAATAAAACGATGTATTAATTTTCAGAATATGCACATATTTGTAGAAGTTATTAACATTTTACCATTGCTATTACTTTTTGAATTTCTAATTTTCGCTTTTTTCACTCCACCCTAATGCATAAGCCTATCCATACGTGTAGGTCTATGTGTACATTTTCAGATTGCCGTGAGCTCGTGAATTAAACGCATAAAAACTTTTGTGCGATAACGACTGCCTTTAGTTGCCGTTCAATATCTATATGCTTGTAATATATATGAAATCCTTAGACTGAAGGAGTCACACTTCAATCAAAGGTGAAAAGACTTGAACCTTATCTGGAGACAGAAATCGCAATAAAAGTCACATCTGTTTCCCTGCTTCATTTGGACAGACCAACAGATAGTCTGAAGATGTCTGTTCAAATTTTACTCCAAGGTAACAACCATTCCTTTAAACTTTGAAAACACCCTAAACTAAATAATTTATTTGGTTGAACAATAAAATGCTATAGGCCTACTACAGATGGACTACCCTGACAGAATGCCCGCTTGTAGCCCATATTGAACCCAACCCCCGTTTTGGAGCCGTATTGAGTTCATATGGGTCAGACCTGATGCCAATTCTAATGCTGGCTGGGCACTGAGCGTGATTTTGCTATGATTTTGTACTGCAAATGGTTTTATTTATCTATCTTTAAATTTGTTATTTCTGTGTGAAGCCCATCATTGTAGGCGGCATGGCAAATTGTTTTTAACTTATAATAGGAAGAACCTAGAGACATTGCAGTCTCATTTTTTTGCGAGAAGTATTTTGACTTAATGTTCTTAATTTTTACAGGACGTTATAAACTGTTTTGTTTTGGTTTTTCTTTGTTTTTCTTTAATTTTCTACTTCAAAGTGTTGCCATTGCTTTAATTGTCTGGCTATGGGGAACCCGATAGCGCATTAGATAACACACTGACATAGAGAGCGAGATGTACTGAGTTCGAGTTCAGTAGGCGGACATGCTTTGTAGGCTGCTATTAGCACCGTGTATTGCAGGCTGTCTGTTCTCTTAGTAGTTAATATTTATGTCTTCTGTCATTTATGTTCGTGTGAATTGTTTAATTGTCATACCATATAAATGTAGAGCGCAGTGCGTTCGTCAGACGCTTCATTAAAGAAAAGATATTATTATTATTATTATTATTATTATTATGGTCTAGTCATTGCTTTAGTTGTCTGGCTATGGTCTAGTGATAACAATATTAATTAAGTTCATTTTTCTATAATCATACTGATCACAGAAAATCGTCTTGAAACAAATAATGTGATATTGGGAAAGCCCTGTAGGGCTGTACTGTTGACGGTATCAACAATAATATTCATATTTGAAAATTACTGTATCATCACTAAGCTTGATTCATCCTCTAAGTTTCTGTTATGTTGTTGTTGAATCAATAAGCGGCTTGTTGTTGTTGTAAATGTTACAATGACAGTCAATTGTACATAATTTTTTATTAAGAATGTCATCGGATGAAGGAGGAAACTGTCGCCAGAAACGTCGAGGTAAACGTTGAGCTGGAACAGTTGCGGGAAAACGTCAGTCAATACTCGGCTGTTACATCGTTAAATGAGGTTTTCCGAACACAACAGTACTGTATTCCATGCAACAAGAATTGATTAGTGACAGATTTCAAAGCAACAAAGATCGGATTCATTTAGAAGATAAGATAAACAAACTGAAGACCGATATCCACAATGAAAAAGCGAAGTGCAGGCGATTAGACGAGGAGAAACATCTGAGCAACACTGTCATCATGAAATTGAATGAGAGATTTAAAAAGGCAGAGTGCGATAAAAAATTCTTTCAACAACAGTTGCAAGAACTAAACACCCGTTTGGCAACTTGCGAAGTTACTTTCGAGGAGAGAAATAGCGAGGTGGCTTTGTTGAGAACTGAAAGAGACAAGTTAGTGGAAACATGTGAGATACTGAGTAAGGAGAACGAGCTTAGGAATAAGCTCCAAATACAGTTACATCACGCACAGGAAAATAACAGGGATCTTCTAGGGCTGCTGAAAGAAAAGGAAAAAAGTTTAGAGGTGACTGAAGAAGAAAAGCTTATGACTGAAGAAGAAAAGCTTGATCTTATCAAAACTCAAGAAAGCACATTGGAAGAAATATCATTGGAAAGTGATCAAAAATTGAATATACAACAACAACCGAAGATTGAAGAAAATAAAATAAAAGAGTCGGGGGATAAACTGAGTTTGGCAACAGCGCAGCTAGAAGAACTCGATTGCAAGCCTGAGGGCCTAAATGTTGCATCCGTTACCAAAGGTAGGCTTCGCTCTTCTCGCTGTCTGTAGACTCTAAGCATTGTAATTCAGTCTTGATTTAATCGTTCCATGGTAGAAACAACTGGCGTGAGAATTAATTCAAAATGTCACTTTAAGAACAGTACGCTCAACATATCACACGAAAATGGGTACTTGTCGGTTAATTCACCCGATTTATTTCTTCCAATGACTATGTACAATGTATTATATACGACTTTTACTCGAGAAATTAATTCAGCCGATTAAACTGGTGTCCAGAACAAACAGCAATGTCTTGCAGTAGCCTATAGCATCGAAGGCTTTCTTTTAATCTTCACGATTCTCATTTTACCGCCTTCCATGACCTCTCAATTCTTTTTGTATTGTCTCCTGGTGTTCGAAGTTTAGGGAGTGATTAACCGTTCCATGTGTCATGCCAAGAAGTATGCCGTACGAAGGGATACGACAAAATACGTCATATCAAACACTTCTAGTATATTATATAGCCCGTGTATATTGCATGTCAGCCAATGACAGTTTCGTGACTTCGTCATTAGAAAAGATGGCCGACACTAACCCTAACCCTGACACTAACAGACCCCTACGACGAGTAACAACGATGCATAACCTCAACGTAACCGACATGGACTATAAAACTCCTACATCGTGAGGGTAGGTTACTGTAGGTTCAGGTTTAGGGTTAGCATCGTCATTAGAAGACAGATAAACACAGTCCCACAGTGCTTACAAGAAAAGAAAGGCACAGAAATTTATTCGGATGAATTAACAGACAAACTATACGAAAAAATTTAATCGGGTGAATTAACCGACAAGTACACGAAAATGAGCCATTACCTATTTCTTAGCTATAAATATTATAGGAGTACCTGAAATTTATTTTTGATCTTCACATAAATTTTATTCTTCCCTTAAGCCCATACTATATTTAGCCTCTAATTATGTCTGGTACTCTGGTATAATTGGACGATGCATTCTTGTGGTTATTTATTGCTAGATAATTTCGTGATCATTATGATGAATCGTATGATAAGGGGTCGTCCGTTAGGCCTAATTATGTCAAAACATTTTAGTCAGTTTTTGATCACCTCCCACTTGTCAACAGCTGTCAAAATTTTGTAGACGTCAATTTTTATCGAACCCCCCTTGTCAAGAATTGTCAGACTTTCTAGACCCCTCCCTATTTTGTTGGCGTCATTAATGGGCGACCTCTAACCCTTCCTAATATCAGAAAATCAAATTGGGGTTACTATTCGTAGCATTACGTTTCTTTACTTTGTAATGTATTTTGCACAGAAAGTCCTGTGATTAGAAACAGCCATCAGTTCCTGGTGGAGAACACCAGGGCCTACATTAAGTCAAATACCAATCTATGCACAACGTTCTTGATAGTTGGTTTTGCGACTTTTTTAAAATTCGGAGTGTAAATGATCTACTGTAATGATCACGACCAGGTCGTAAATTTCGAGCCTACAATTGCATACTGCATACAATTGCATACAAGTTAATAAGCGGTTCGCTAAATGTTGACGGTACAGAGCTACAGGCTTCTGAATATATTATAAATTGGGCCTAACAACACTGCACAACCTTTGCCTATGATTGTCCATAAAGCAACTATCGATTGATGCTTTATCCATTATGAGAATGACGCTTTAGAAGTCATTGGATTAAATAGAGCCCTGTGGTGGGCACGGAATGTAATTAATGTCCACACTGATTTTGTCCGAGCTAACAAAAGATCTAAGCCCCTGCGACGGTTTTCCGTTGACTCAACAAGAAGTGCTTAATCATGTAATCAGGATACATCGAGCGCCATGTTAAAAGAGGAGAGTAAGCACCTTGACATTTTCTGATATCTATCGCCTTCAAGACATAAATACGTAAATGAATACATACATAGGCCTACATACAGAACTACTTACATATTTACATACACAAATAATTATACAGAAATGCACGCATACATAGTTACATTGTTGTGCTAATGTTTGCTTTAATTATATTTGTTTTCATATGCATACATGCATAAATACATACGGTAATAAGCATACATAAATACATACACACAAGCATACTTACAGATATATGTAATTCATAGCCTACACAAATACAATACATACGTAAATGCATTAATACATACATGCATATACATACATTTTATTTTGATTTCGTTCTTTTGCTTTACTTGCACGAGAGTTTGCCGAATTAATATCGTGCTATTTTTTTTAAAGAAATCGTCGACTTTAAGACAGATCCAAAGTTACTTCTGACAATCAAAAGAAATACAACAGGAAAAACTTACGCAGGAATCTATGCATTGGCGGTTTTAGCTGATGAAATTTTTGCTATAATTACGATGAACTCTGAAGTTAAAGTTTACAACAGGACAAGTCTTCAGTTTCAACGAAGTTTTACGGTTGATAATTTAAAAGAACCGCGAGATATCGTATCCTGTTCTAGAAACAAATGCTTGTATATAATTGAGGGAAAACCTTTTGGCCAACCAATGGAAATCTTGAGGGTCGATATAAATGGAAATATCTTAAAGAAAGTCTGGCGAGGTAACGATTGGGGTCGATTGTCTGTTACCGATGAATCGAATCTCATCTTAGCCGTCTTGGATAAAAGTAAGTTATTGGAAATCACTCCAGATGGACAACTGGTTCGCCAGATCATGCTTACTGTACCCCAACCTTGGCAAGCGGTTAAATTAACCGGTGACCGTTTTGTGGTGGTCTACAGTCGATATCCCGGAGGCGGAATCTGCTTGGTAAATAACAAAGGAAAAGTGTTAATGTCGACTGCCCATGAAGCCCTGAAAAGTGGAGCTTTCCGTCCTATCAACGTAGCAGTAAACAAAGATGGTTCATTACTGGTAGCTGACGAAGATGGTGGTCGAATCCTGTTACTTACATCGACTTTGAAATATCAGAGAGAATTTATATCTAAGAATCACGGATTGGAACAGCCAAAAAGGTTATTTGTTGATGAGCGAAATGGACGCCTGCTTGTCTGTGACAACAAATTGAATGGTGGACAGATATTGGTGTTTGACATTACTGGTTGAAGCAAACATTATAATTATAGACTAAAACTAAGATTTTAATTTTAATTTTTGAGTTACTGTAGGCCTATTTCCCTGTGACATAATGCTTCACTTCGATATAACGATATATTGTCATTTGCAAATATTTACATGACTGTGTTGAAACAACCAAATATGAAGCATCTCTACTTTAGAGCTAATTCTAGAGTCGGCCTACTTACGTTTTCATGCAAGGCGGGTTTTTCTGATAGATAGCCATCATTTCTAAGAATCACCTTTATCCAAAAACATTGTCGTTCTCTTCGATTCTCCTATTCCTCCGTCCTCAAGAACGTCGGTTCTTGCAGCTAAATCTTTGAAGCCAGTCATTTTCGTAGTTCTTGGAACAGATAAAAATGTGTCTGTCTCTAAAATCCTGCATTGGGAATTTTAATCTTTTGTCTCCGCACTATGGAAAACGTTTCGCCTTAGATACAAGTTGTGATATCTCGACATAAAATACGCCAGCATTTGCGTGGCCAATACGTGGGACCCATGGTGGAATGTTGGTCTTATAATAAGTATAATATTATGGGGTCTATGCGGGCATACTAGCAGGGTATGTGCCTTAAAATCACAGTAGTACTTACATGGACCAACGTATAATATATTGTCGAATGGTACATGGTATAAAGGAAATGAGTATTTACGTTCGGGCTGAGAGGACTAGACATTTGTACGGTTAAATGATTGTTGTATACAAATTTATAGAGAGCCCCTTCAAGATTCCTACTCAGAGGCGCTCCCTGTGCTAATCTAAATGATGCTAAAGTCAAAATGACCAGTCATTCAGTCAAACAGAACACAACTCGAAGAATAGATGACTAGAAGAGTCACCACTGGCAAGGTCCCGCAAACACGAAGAGCAATTCAACGGTTTCTCATCCAGAGCTGTGCACGGTTGGCACGT
Source organism: Aporrectodea caliginosa (assembly GCA_020284085.1). Classification (NCBI taxonomy): domain Eukaryota; kingdom Metazoa; phylum Annelida; class Clitellata; order Crassiclitellata; family Lumbricidae; genus Aporrectodea; species Aporrectodea caliginosa. Next base: position 535,313 of record JACEVL010000062.1, read on the forward strand.
TATTCGAAATTCCTGGTCGCCGTAGCGTCGAAGAAGAGGAAAGATGACAGACGACCAGGGTCGGAAAACACAAACCTCGACAATGTCATCATGGTAGTTCCTCTCAGACGGTAAAAGACTTTGCGTCCGGGCATCCCACTGGCACTGGATCTGCAGAGGACGACATTCGGAGTAGCCAGCATATGGTCGAATAGTGTCACTGATGGAGAAAGGTGGGCGCCATTACCGAAGGCTTCGTTGCACAGGCAACAACCTGAAACCCTCGACGGGAGAAACTATTCTGTAGGTCAGTGACGAGTTATCGGCTTCGGTGGTAATGATATGTATATCTGGTCGTCTTCGAGACAGTGTCACAAAAAGTTGCAAAAAGAACGAGAGCTTGTTGGCCATGGCAATAAAAAAAATCTAGAATTTCAAGCACGTCACATCCGAAATTGCAGCACTGTTTTCCACTGATCTGATCGAAGGCTGTGGTTTAAAACATGTTATAAGCCAACCTTACACAAGGTATTGGATGACAGTTAGCTATTCCATCTTTCCAGTTTGCTCACCCATCCGATTCAAAAATATATTGCACTCAAATATAGGAGACTTTGGCCTTTGTGTATACACCGAACAACAAAAGTGCTTGGGAAGCTAATCTTTTCTTAAATTCGCAACACCTTTTCTCATTTTCCAGCATGGTCTTTAAGTCTTGTGGGCTATTGGATCTCGCCTGTCCAAATGACTGATTTTGAAATTCGATTTTACTTATAACGAGGCGAGTAGCGGTTATTTCATTCCCTGTGTATTAAGATTACGCGGTTACTGACTTTAACTGACTTCCAATCAGATTCAATGCCGTCTCAATGGCATGCGTCCTAGGCATAGGTTGCGCTGACATAACTGTTCAATGTGTTCATGTATTTCTCAACGATTATGCAATTCTCGTATCGAGAGAGAGGGGGGTTGCACGTTCAGATACGAAAGTGGAATTTTTTAAAATTGTCTAAATTTTGATTTTGTTGACAAAATTCTTTTGATTCTAATTTCTAAGTTTACAGATGATACAAAATTATGTAGAGCAATGGGGGTTGAAGAAGATGCAGAGATACTGCAGGAAGATCTAAGAAGAATGTTCAGATGGTTGCATGACTGGCAAATGCTGTTTAATTTGGAAAAGTACTCAGTGATGCATATGGGGAAAAGAAACAGCGAGTTTTCATATGAAATGGGGAGCACGGATTGAAAGTGCAAGGGTTATAGAGTATAGACTCGTGGAATGGCTTCGATGATAGTACTGGATTTCAAGAGGAAGTTAGGGAGAAGTGGGTTAGGGTGGTCCTTAGTTATCAACTTTGACTTATTTCATGGGGCACCCTCTGGTAGGGTGCTCCAGAAAATAAAAAGTTGAAAATTCATTGCTCCCGGACATTTTCCCATGCGTCTCATAGAGATGAGTCTAAAAATCCAAATTTTAGGCTTTTACATTAAGGCTAAGCCTTGCCCCCAGCACGATGAAGTTTTAACAATAATCACATTTTTCGGTTGAAAACACAAATTACCGGTATATAAGTATATATGAAAAAAACTAATATGTTTCATATTTATTGGCCAGAACATGAAAGGTTGCAGGTACAAATACAAGTACTGAGGTCTTAAGTACCGTACCTGTGCAAATACCTAAGTATCAAGTACAAGTACTAAGGTATCGAGTACAAGTAAAAGTACACATGGCTACTGCAAGAACAAGGATTTACTTGACAAAGCAATGGTGTATTGCCACATGCACTCATTTATAATATTGCTTTTTGAGAAATATAATGGTTGTGAGCAGCTTGTCACTCAGATTCAATCGAAGCTGTTTCAATATTAAAATAAAAACCCACTTTCAACCAGAGCACTAGATGCAGGCACACTCAAAACTCTAAACGCTATTGTCAAGAACAGTTTTGCTAGATTCCAAACGTCCAAACAATCAATTTCATCAAAGTCATCATCATGGCCTCTGATATTCAACCAGGTTGTCACTTGTGATGATAAGGTGCTCGGTTTCACAGAAGATCGTGTAAAGTATTGAACAATTAGCTTAGACTTTTTGATGATTGAGGTCTGCAGTTTCGGTTTCTGCAACCGTATCTGTGATTAACGTGCCAAAATGAGACGTTCGTGTAGCAACTGCTCCACCACTGCCAAAGAAACTTGATGTAGTCCCCAACAAAGCATCTATTCCATTCACATAAGACATAATCATATCGGCACAAATTAAATAAGAACATACTAGTTGTAGGCAGTCTTTGACTATTGGAGCAACACGAAGAAAATTCCTTAATTAGCGTTTTACATAAACAGAAAAGTGATTCGCAAATGACTACCTAAGTGGCCTAACTAAGCGCGTTTTGATACAGATGACAATGTTTCCTTAACAGAGCCATATGCACCATCTCGCACACGCAGCGGAAGACTTTTTCGAGAGGAACATAGAACACAGAGGAACATAGAAAACTCACAATTTTCACAAATGAGCCCCATTCACATATGAATTCCAAGTCATATGTGAATTCCAAGTCATATGTGAATTCCAATTCATATGTGAATTCCATTCACATATGAATTCCAAGTATAAGCCATAGGTTCAGTGGTTTATTGCTAGAAGTCCTATAATACAATTCATAAAATGCATTATTTCGGTGAATAAGCTGGTTTCCCTCTCGCGGCTTTCGTATGGGGCTGAGAATGTTCGACGACTTACATTTACATTACTCGATAGAGTTCAAATGATTTGTTACTCACTGCTCACCTCTCCGTATGGAGTCTTTGCAAGTGTTTACCAAAGTTTGATGTTGTGCCAGTTGTTTTCTCACTACAAAACTTGCACTTAGCAGAAGTAGCATTTTCCTTGAAAGTGAAATTATCATAACCAAACTTAACCGCTCTAGGAATATTAGAATTGTTTTGGTAGCATTATCACCGTCCGTGGCCGCTATTTTAGCAAGACAACCGGAAGAAATTCTGAACAAGATGCGGTCCATACAGAACTGCCAAAATATCCAGAATGTAAGAATTAATTACTTAAAGGAAAGACAAAGCCTACTGGTAAAGTATCCCCGACTCCCCCGAGTGCCTGTAGAAATTTCATTTGTGTCCAAGTAGCCTACTCAGGTCTCAAGTACGAGTACAAGTACTTAGGTCTCCAGTAAAAGTTCAAGTACTTAAAGACTGTACTCAAATTCAACTTGAGTACAAGTACAGGTACCAATACTACACCTCTGCACACAATAGTTCACGAAAGAAGTTAATCATCATGAAAATAATTACATTTTTCCTCCATGATATTGCCGATTTTAAGCAAATTCGCATATTTTCACAAATTCTAAAATTTTGTGTCGGGGGCAAGGCTTAGCCTTTTTAATTGGTCTGAAACTTGGTACAGTTGTACAAAGTGATAAATGGAATGGGAAAATCACCGGGGAGCAGTACTTTTTGGAACTTTTTAAAAATCCATTACATTCTGGAGCACCCTACCCTCTGGTTTGTTTTCTATGAATGAGAAAACAATTCTGTAATTTTTTCAGCTCAAAATAATAATATCTAGAGGTCGCTACCGGCTCTGAAAGTTTGCCATGGACAGCTAACATTGAGCGGTAATTGATTCAAGCGAATTGTCATTGTTATTGTGCGATGAAATGTTACGACTTGCATGGTTTGTATCTAGTCAACTTGATCTTCGCAAGTATAGTAATGTAATGTAATTGAACATTTATATAGCGCCCCTTCGAGATATCTATCCAGAAGCGCTTTCTGTGCTAGCTTATGTTAAATGTCATTACGAACGAATATATTATATCAGTTAGCAAAACAATGCTGAAATAGTACCTTTTAAGCTGAGAGGAAAGTCTAGAATTAGGTTTTTAGCTAATTTGATACACTGTAAGATACAAGATACAAAGACACGTGTGTGACTTAAGTCAGGAATAATACATTCAGTAATACAAAGCTACAAAGCAAAGAAGAAATCCTGACAGTGTTTTACGATTGTATAAAACAACCAATCAAATAGTAGCAGATGCTTGTCATATAAATTGATCGATACAATACAATACAATTCCGTATAGCCAGTCATGTTCTCGAAGTTTGCGCAAAGACATCCAACGCTTTGAAGGAAAAATTAAAGGTTTCTTCAAAAACTATTAAAAAATTAGGGAAATAAGGAGAACAAGCAAACCAACCAGAAGTGCTAAAGAATAAAGAAGAAAACCAACCAGAAGTGCTAAAGAATATAGAAGAAGAATGAGATTCAGGTTTACAGGATTTGTGTGACACTGCACATGCCCATACCTTGCAAATAGCAGCATTGAAGGGTAGACTGTTTCTGTTAACACAGCCCACGCAGGGGACCCAGATAAGATGTGTTGTGTTGATAGGACTTTGGCAAGAAGAGAGAGACAGTGCTGTACATAAAAGGAAAGTAAACATTGGACCAAAAATGGTAGCTGGCTGCATCCTGTTGGAGCAGACACTTGACAAGAATATGTTGTGGTGTGCATGTCACCATCTCATACTAGAAATAATGTGGAGAAAGACTTACAAACTTTTACCCTTATTTCCAAACTTTGATAACAGTCAGGATTGATGTCATGTTGCAAGTGAGACTTCTTTTTTCCGCTAAAATAAACTTTAATGGCCATCTGTGCGTTTAAATATGCTCTCACAATATGGGTCATTCATAAAACACCGCTCTCTGTTTTCTTCATTATTTTGTCTCCTCTCCTTTGCGATGTCCTCCATCCAACCGATTACTGAGGCCTAAGTCCGTCTGATGATTTAGGTGTAGGCCGAAATTGTTGTATCAAATGGGATACTTAGCCCCACAAAGTGGTGGTGACCAATCTCCTCCTTCCAGCCATCCCTTTCCTGTTCCTTTTCTTCTCCCATCCCCTCTATAGAAGACATCGCAGTCAATTGTCGTTGCTTGAACCTGCTTCAAAAGAAAAAACGCTGTCATGTCGCAAAAATATATCAGCACAGGGCCAAAGTGGTGGGTTCAAAGCAACGACAATTGACTGCGATGGAACCCCCCGCCCCTGTATCAAACAAAGATATGCCTATGGATACCAAATATGAAGTATTGCAATGCAAACCTTCGAAATTTATCAGTACCAAGGTATACGTCATGAGTCACTGAACTCCGCCGTCACTGTTCGCTTTCTGACAGTGCCAGTCCCAAGCCTGGATAAAGGAGGATGGCGACGCTAATGGTCTTTGTTACCACACAGCTAGTCGTTAAACAGTAAACAGTAGTCATTTTTACGAAATATCTCATTTTCTTAGTCGTAGAAATTCCTTTAGAATTTGCAAGGAGTAGCAATGGTGGTACTCTGCTTGTGCTTGATGGTTTTACGTTTCGAAAAAAAAAACAATTAAAGCGAAGACAATCTGGAAATGCATGGAGTATGATATGCGAAAGTGTCGAGCTCGCTGTCATACAGAAGATGAGAACATAGTTCAGATATTCGCCCACCCTCATTTTCCAGACGTAGCTAATATTGAATCCAGGAAAACCATGCAGAGGATTAAAGAACGAGCAGTTGCTACACAAGAACCAAGACATCAGATTGTAGTTGCTCTGTCTGGTGAGGTGAGTAATGCATTGGCTGGACAACTTCCAACTGTTCGCAACATCAAGCAGGCGATCCGTAGAGCTCGCCGAGGAGTTGCAGCACCTCTGCCTGGTGAGGTGAGTATTGAGTAATGCATTGGCTGGACAACTTCCAACTGTTCGCAACATCAAGCAGGCGATCCGGAGAGCTCGCCGAGGAGTTGCAGCACCTCTGCCATCACCGTTGAACCTCCATGATATCGAACTGCCACACAATTTTTTAAAACACGACATAGGCGATGATTTTCTTCTGTACGATAGTGGACCAGGTCAGCATCGCACTCTGGTGTTTTCGATGATGCGGTATCTTGACCTGATGTCACATTGTCCTCACTCGTACTGTGATGTTACGTTCAAGACAACGCTTCCTTTTTCATCCAGATTAATACCATCCATGGGGTTAAATTCAACAACGTCATAACGACTATTTTCGTTTTGATGTTAGAACGTAGCACAAAACGCTACGTACGGGTCCTGACAGAGATCACCAACCTGCGTGCCGAGTGCCGACCTGAGGCTACTCTCCATTGTGACCGACTTTGAGCATGCTGCATTACTTGCCATCAGGAGTGTATAATATCCTGATGCAGAACCGCGCGGATGCTTCTTTCACAAGAGCCAACCTTAGACAACTCGCAACACTGGGCTTCGTCCCAGTCGTTGACATAGGAAAAGCATTCGATGATCTTCTCGACTCGACCTTCTTCCAGGATAACGAAGAACTCGTTAGCGATCTCGTCAACTATTTCGAAGTTACGTGGATTGGAAGACCTGCAAGACGTGGACGACGAAGTGAACCAGCATAAACGCTAGAAGGGCTGACAGTCGCCATTTTGATAGGCGACATAATGAATAGCACTCGGTATTTAACGGCGCGGTTTTGGGCGCGCGGGTTTGGTTGGATACCCAGGAGCGGTAGGCTAAGAGAAGTATGAACATGTTGAAGCAGAGTAGGCTACTGCAGATGACAAGACCGGATACTGTGAATGAAAGTCGACAAAATTTTATGGCAAAGCTTGTCTGAAGTAAACACACCAAGTAGAAGAGACTTAATGAAGAGTGTTTTGAAGTAGGATGGTCTCGAGTGTATTCCCTGAAACTGAGCAACAAGCTAACTATGAGTGATATAAGTGGCCAACACTCGAATGCGCTAGCGACCGGTGTCAGCTCATACTGACACTCGACATGTATCAGTAGGCCTATGACCTTATACAGACCTGTACTGATAGGCTACAGGCCTTTGACATTATACGCTTGAGTGGAAAGATCGTGGGCTTAGCCTAACAATAAATTGCACATTGACTGAATGCAATAGGGCCTACACGGGGTTATCATTAAGGGGAACTGCCTGGCATAAAACTGGGCAACAGTGACGTTTGCCATATCGCGTAGGTGGAGCATATCAAAGGCATCGAAAAAATGACTCAATAGAATAGCCCCATGCAGGTGTAAAGCAGGCATTGATATCGGATTAAGCTTCTTGTAACGCATCTGTTCCGTGTAATTATTTCGGAATTCACCGTCAGCCGGATATGAATAAACAGGGCTCTATTCAAGTCACTGCATTTGCAAACTAGGTGAGAGCTTTGGATTTGTCGTGTTTCAAGTTTATATTGTTGGCCGTGGTTTGCCGCCATTCCGTCATCTGATCATCATTTCACCATCACACGTGCACTTTCATGGCGTAGCTAGGAAACAATTTACGAGGGGTTTGTAGATTTGGGGGGGTTCATTGGAGATGGTCGCAACAGTTAAGATTTTTTGTATTTCGCATGTAAAAGCCTGTACCATTTTTTCGGAAACTTATATCGGGGAGGAGGGTTGCACCCGTAAACCCCCCTAAATACATCAATGTGCACTTTGTAACCTTTAGTCAATTCGCAGCTCGTTTTACTGCTGAAGTAGGATGGTCTCGTGTGTATAAATAGCGGGGTTCTTCTGTCGAGACCTGAGACCGGTATTAGTTAAGTAAGGCGTTCGTTATGCACCGCTGTGTGTCACCTTTGTAAGTACCTTTAATGTTCAGTTTCGAGAGTGTACCCTGTGTGGTCGCTTCTCATGTCAATTCGCCGGTTCTCGATTTTGAGTCCTTCTGTGCGAAAGTCTTTTATTGTATGCTAGCGTAGCAGGAATCTTTTCGGACAGTCTTTTGCTGCTGTTCTACTGGTTCTATGTGTGAGTATTGTTCAAATTTTGTACATCTTTTATTACAAACTTTTCGCTCTTAGGCTATTATATAATTATATTATATAAATATTATATATATGCGTGTGTTGTGCATTTATGTAAGTTTATGCATATTTCTGAACATCGTAAGGGCCATGATTTATGACTAGATAAAAATGGTCAAACAGGGAATTCAACTGCTACCTTTTCCATTACGATGATGGAAACTTAAGCAAATGTTATGAGACCTGTGTAATAAACAGAACTGTTTTAAAACTATGATACAGAAATTGAGGAATTAAAATGGCTGGATATTCATCGCGAAAAGATCAGCTCTGGTATTTTGCTCTACAACTTGCTGAAGAAGAAACAAAATTCATTCAGATTGCACAACAGGAAGGTAATTTTATGCTAATACAGATTTAATTAGCAAATTTAACTGAAAAATTAACTTTAAAAAACCCAGTTATTTTTATCAGCCTGTTAAAAATGTGATTGTCATCATAGGATGGCATGTGATTGTAATATAAGTGTTAGTCAGATGTTATAAACAACAAATACAGGTCGATGAAATGCAACTAACTTGATTCATACCAAAGTTATACTAGAATAGTCTAAAATATAATAAACTTTAATTTGTTATGGACATAGTAAGCAACTGCCTTTATAAATCAAATCAAATCATTTATTTCGGCAACCATCAGAAGAAAACAACCAAAAGAAACAAAAGTGGCTACGGCACGACATGCACTGACTGTATATTATATGGAGGGGAGGGGGCAGAAGGGATCATGGATCCCTAGGGACACCTACTGTATGTGCAGATACAGATAGCAGAAAGACAGCCATTCGATACATAGATTGGAATAAGCATTGGGCACAAAACAAATGAAAAGAAGAATCATAAAACTGGCCCATCAAATCACAATAAAATTAAACAATGAACAACCTTTTTGTATATATTAAAATAAACATTTGTTTACTGGTTAGTCTATAATAAAGTAAGAATTTGTTAGAATGGAGATAACTAAATTGAGACCAGAATGGATTGAATCCTAGACTGGATTCATCCCACAGTTAGACTAGACTAGTATAAAGTATAATTTGAAAATAGACTTTTCTAAATTAAACTATATAGAGAAACATCATAATATGATGGAATACAGCAAAATGCAACAAAGTAAAACACGTCAATGCAATACAACGTAATAAATTTCATTATAATGTGTGTTGTAACGGGATTGGGGTTTAGGGCAATGGCAACACTCTGGCACGAAGAGCAGAAGATCATCACAGACGCGGGATCGCTACCCGCTACGCTCCCTAAGGTCGACTCGGTTTTTCATTCGCCAGATGGCGTTGGTAAAATGAACAGTTGGACGCAATGGGCGCTTTGCATGGCTTTCAAACCGTTAAAGTCTACTTCTGTAATAACTTGTGATCATCCGCTCATACTATGACTTGTAATAATAAACGAAGATAACTATAGAGTAAAATAATTTACACACACACATCTGCCATGTGATGAAGAATTCTTACTGAGGATCACAGATAACACTGCACCAACTCAGAGAGGCCCAATGCATGGAATAGCTTAGTAACCTTGATTCTCAAATTAAACCTCGGATGCTAGCGAAGAAATAAATAAAAGAGTGAAGTGTGAAAGGATCTTAAATTGTAAACGAAATTTTTAATAAATTTCGCATAGTTTCACGGATTCTTTGAGAAAAAATAACCTGTCAATTTCTTGACAACGTGAGATATAAGTACTCTGCTCAAGTTGCTTTTTCTTCCTATGTTAATACGCATCTGCTGGTAGACTTCAGACAGCTATATTCTAGTACTTTTGAGGGTTTCCAAAAATGTGCTTTATAAAATGCATAGAGTCTATATATTTATAAAATGCCTACATATACACAAAAATTTAATCAAATATGCATAAAAAAATATTTACGAGAAAGAAACAAGAATAAATGGAATCTATAATACATGGGTTGAAATGGTGCATTTGTTTAGGTGATATTGTTGTGGTTGTAATTTTGTGTATTTTAGAAAAACATGGCCAGAGGATTCAATCAAAATACAACCAACTGGTTAGCAACCTGTCGTGTCTGGGAGACATAATAGCAATGATGTATCAGGAAGATAAATTATCGCTGAAGGAGTTTGAGCACATCCAGCATTTGCATTTAACTCCAATCCGAGCCAATGAGGAACTGCTAAGCATCATAGCCAGGAAACCAAGAGATGTCTATGAGTGTTTCTTGGCACTCATTAAAAATACGAACCAACTGCATCTATATCAAATGCTGGTGTCTGGTGACGACAGTAAGTATGAAAGATTAGCTACTCATTTAATCCTATAAAAAAATTATACGCAAAAGAACTCCAAATACACGCACGCACGCACGCACATACACACAAACACGCTCACACAAATATATATATATATAATTATATATATATATATATATATATATATATATATATAATATCCCATAGTTTCATAATTGTTATACATCGGTCTAGCCGTGTTTGGTTTCTACTTTCTGCAATAGTCAACTGATATGTGTAAATTATTTTTATAAAAAGTCACCTGAATTTTTAACACTTTGTTTCAAGTGTGCAAGTAAACCGCACTTTTCACAGGCATAATAGTCTTTTTCTTTATATCTATTCAGGGCATAGCTAAGTATAGATATTATATTTATTATAGCATGTGATAATGCAAATAGAGAAAACGTCTCGGATCACAAAGACTTGATTTCCCGGAATTTCATCTGGTTATCTGAGAAACTGGACACAGAAAGTGGACTAATTACTTTTCTGTATCAACAAAACGTGTTGACAGTTCGCGAGAAAGAACGTATATTATGTGTGAACGACATTTTCCAGAAGAATGAGTTGCTGCTTGGACTGCTCAGCAAGAAATCTCCAAAAGACTTTGAGAAATTCTTACAAGCACTAGAAGAATCGGGTCAAGGTCATCTGACACAGACACTGAGAAAACCAGCAGGTATAAATTTGAACTGCTTACTATGCAGTTAATGTGCGTTGAAACTATAATTAATTCTGCGTCAAGTTCAACTTTTTATTACCTTTGTGTAGACGAATAACACAACCTAGAGTGAGGTGTTCATTGCATTATTATGAACTGCCGTACTGCCATAACCATGGCCTACGATTTGACGATGTTGGAAGTTACTCTATCAAACTCTTTTAATTTCGATTCTCATATCGACCCCATAATTATGTTGTCAACTTGTCATGCATGTCCTGCGTATCCTTGTGACCTATGGCCTTCCGGTTCCCAGCACCACGATCTTGTACGTACCACCACCTTGACCAGGAAGCTGTATGCCACCGCGGGTGGTGGGTCTTCGCCGAGTAGCAAGAAAATGAAACGACTTCAAGCATTAGGTTAATACGTTGACGGATACAACTTCATTACCGAGACCCCCTCCAACGCTTTAAAAAATCTGACAGATCTAGGCCACATCCTGCATTGGTCACTGTTGTGTTTAAATTCCAAAACACAATCTATATTTTATTCCTTTTGGAATTGATTGAATTCACAGACTATGTGCCATCTGTACTTCAAACATCCATGAGTATATGCAAGGAGCTGCTACCGAAAGTATTTCATGTATCTGAACAGAAACCTAATATCTTACCCTGTTCTTCAAAGCGAGTTGTTCCGCCAAAAACGCTTCCTAAAGCTGGGCAGGAACTCGTTCCATCACGTTCTTTGTCGAAACCAGTTCCACCACCAAAGCCAACTCAGTCAACCGCAGTTCAACATGATACTAAGTTGATACAAGTTGTTGCCAATACTGTGGAGAAAACAGTTCAATATCGGAGGGTAAGAATAAACCTCTTTGTTATAACTATCTCTCTCTATTGTAACTCAATTAACTCTAGTACTTGGCGAGAATTGACCACTGAATTGTCTTTTTCGCATAATATATCTTTAATTATGATGTTGTCTGGTTATCATCTGTTTATCTTTCACTAAATATGCCTCTAATATCAGGCCTACTTTGAAATCGTAAATCAAAGTGAAATGAATATTATTCGATAGAGGTAGCCATCTAGTTACCATTTGACATCTGTATGCCTGTTATCTACCTGCTATTTGTAGACTAAAAGGGTTAAAGTTCAAACAAGGCTGAAGGAACTTGAGTGTCAACTGCAAACAGAAATCGCTATCAAAGTCGCTTCTGTTTACCTATTTCACTTGGACAAACAAGAAGATAGTTTGAAGATGTGCCTCCGTATTTTACTTGAAGGTAATATCGATGTTCTTAAACTTTGATGAGATGGCCTAAACGAGATTAATTTATTCCGATGAGCAATAGGATGTCGTGGTACAGGGTGGGTCATAATATAATGTTTCTATGGACAAAGTTCTTACCATGTTTTCGATAGGCCTGGTAGGTGTTTCGACTTATCAACTTGTGTGTTGGATATGACACAGTGACGCTCAGCAGTAGGATCAGCTTGTCAAATGTTTTCAATTTCAAATAATATAGAACTTATGAATGAAAATATTTTTCCACTTATTAGACTAGGACTGTGGGAGTTCAGCCTACAATGTCAATCAATGATAACCACCAAGGAACATGTGCATCAATATAATTCTAGTTATGACTAAAGATTGTAAATGATTTTCTTTTAAGAATGTCATCTGATGAGGAAAGAAACCGTCGCCAGAAACATCGAGGCAAACGTTGAGCTGGAACAGTTGAGGGAAAATGTCAGTCAATACTCGGCTGCTGCATCGTTAAATGAGGTTTTCCGAACACAACTGCATTCCATGGAACAAGAATTGATTAGCGAAAGATTTCAAAGCAATAAAGATCGGATTCAATTAGAAGAGAAGATAAACAAACTCAAGGCCGATATCCACGATGAAAAAGCAAAGTGCAAGCGATTCAACGATGAGACAGTTCTGAACATTAAAATGGAAGCGAGATTGAAACAAGAAGAATGCGATGAGCAATTCTTCAAACAACAAATGCAGGAACTAAATGCCCGTTTAGCAACTTGTGAATATGAACTTCAGATGTCTAAACATAATTTCGAGGAAAGCAATAGAGAGATGATTTTGTTGAGAAATGAAAGAGACATGTTAATGGAAACATGTGAGATTCTCAGAAAGGAGAACGAGATTAGGAATGAACTCGAAATACAGTTACTACACGCAAGCGAAAATAACAGGGATCTCCTAGGCCGACTGAAAGAGAAGGAAAATAGTTTAGATGCGGCTGAAGAAGAAAATCTTGATTTTATTAAAACTAAAAAGAGCACACTGGAAGAAAAATCAGTGGAAAGTGATCGAATGTTGAAGTTAAGTGGAGAATGGCGTGTTCCACACAACAAAGCTGTAATCAGTCATCTTGAAGTGCTTTCTGTTTCATGGCAATCGTCGAAACTATCTTTCCTTCAGCAATGCATTGAGAATTTCATTGCCATGGCAATTCCGAAGCACCTACTGATCAGACGATCAATTCAACATGAGCAATTGGGGTGGAATTAAGTGGAGAATGGCGTGTTCCACACAACAAAGCTGTAATCAGTCATCTTGAAGTGCTTTCTGTTTGCATGGTAATCGTCGAAACTATCTTTCCTTCAGCAATGCATTGAGAATTTCAATTGCCATGGCAATTCCGAAGCACCTACTGATCAGACGATCAATTCAACATGAGCAATTGGGGTGGAATTAAGTGGAGAATGGCGTGTTCCACACAACAAAGCTGTAATCAGTCATCTTGAAGTGCTTTCTGTTGCAGGGCAATCGTCGAAACTATCTTTCCTTCAGCAATGCATTGAGAATTTCATTGCCATGGCAATTCCGAAGCACCTACTGATCAGACGATCAATTCAACATGAGCAATTGGGGTGGAATTAAGTGGAGAATGGCCTGTTCCACACAACAAAGCTGTAATCAGTCATCTTGAAGTGCTTTCTGTTGCAGGGCAATCGTCGAAACTATTATCTTTCCTCCAGCAATGCATTGAGAATTTCATTGCGATGGCAATTCCGAAGCACCTACTGATCAGACGATCAATTCAACATGAGGCATTGGGGTGGATTTAAATGGAGAATGGCCTTCACCACACAATAAAGCTGTAATCAGTCAGCTTGAAGTGCTTTCTGTTGCAGGGCAATCGACGAATCTACATATTCTGTAAGGGATCGGTATTTTAAACGCTGACAACGTCTAAGTGCGAACGGTGGTGTGCAGGCTTGTATAGCAAACTTCACTCTCCGCCTACCTCTTATCTCCCAAGCTATCACACTCTGTTCTCAGCATTACTGACCAGTGCCTAGTCATGAGTGACCTTGAAATTAAGCCTTTTCCTCGGCCCCCTTTGCACTTACTCATTCTGTCCCATCGGGTCCACTGACTAGAAATCCTTTATCAAAGGTATTCTTAAATCTGGACTTGTTCTCAACTTCCCCTCTTCCCTAGATGACTTTCTGTCTTGATACAATTCCACACTTCCCGACTTTCTTGAGGTTCATGCACCACTCATCACCAGACACAGCTCACATACCAGTAACCCTTGGTTCACTTCCTACATCCATGCTTTAAAAACCTTTCGTAGGAGCCTTGAGCATATCAACCGGCACACCATTGAACCTATATCTAGAGCAAAAGCCACCATTAACCTCAAGTCTGTTCCTTCTTGGTCTACCGATTGTTTCTCAATACCCATGTCAATGTTTCATGTCTGTATTTTTCTTTTGCTGATTATTTTTGGGATTCAATAACGAAGAATGACTGAATGAAGTCAGCTACGATTATTATACCGCACACTGATCGCTGCTGCCAAAATACTACTCAATCATCCATTCCAGCTCCTCCAATCACGACATATCTGGAGAGCTGTCAATTATCTTCTTCATCGCAAACTGCCTCCTCAATGTCCAGCTCCATTCCCTCCCCTCTGTCGCCGATACCTTCTGTTCATTCTTCTGGAACCAAATATCATCCCTTCGCTTTACACTACAATTTCTTCTAGCCTCCAACTTCTATAGCTCTGATTCGCTTCCTCTCCCATTCCGACTCTTCCTGTCTCTCAGTTTTCTCTTCCAATTTTCTCTCCCGCCGCTGAAACAGAAGTGTCACTCCTCCTAAACTCTCTTAACTTGCTGCATGTTTCAGTCTCATCCTTTTTGTTGTTTGCCTGTAGTCCCATGCGACACTGTGACGGTGGCCAACAAATCAGGGAGTCATTACAGTGGTGCAACCAATGAGACCGACGAACTAACGCTTCAGCTGAGCGACTGCGAAGGCAGCAAATGCAGAGGAATTGTACAACGGCAAAGCTAAACGAGGCTGCAAGACAGTCGAGAGTCTCGAGACAAGACGATAATACCCAACCATTCCGGTTCATTTGAAGGAGACCAGAGGACGCGGCTAAATCTGATTCCTGTTGTTGCTAGTTTAGCAGCTTTGATTAACTATGTATGTGACCATCGGAGCAATGATGGGTCATGCGGTATTCCTTAACTTGCTTTTGCTGGTACAGTGGCGTCCTCAAACGTCTCCAGTTTACAGCAACAAGTGGCAAACAAGTGGTGCCCATAAGATAATCCGAAATTACAGCTTACATCTAACCTCCTTTAATCATGCCAGGATGAATCTATTATATATAGGCCTACTTATCAGCTGGTATATAGAAATATTAGAATTACATTTCAAATTCCTTAACTATTATCTGCAGCACTTGATTGTCATAACAATTGACTTGAAGATACAGGCAGGGCCGTAGCAAGCTATAATTGCACCCTGTGCCAAGCGTGAATCAAGATCAACTTAACCAATAACGACCAAATTTGTTATCTCACATATACTATAGAACTTTGTCTTTCAAAGAAATAAAAACGACGTGCCTCTGTTTCTATTCCAGTATAGCTTTATAAGACCGTTAGAAGTGTAACTTTATTCAAATTCACAAAAACAATTAATTTAAGTCACTTTAGCTTGAAAATTCAGATTCATTTTGCGTGCTTTTCAAAATCATCAATAATGTTGTCATAATAAGTAATAATTAAGAGAATTGGCTATCATATTCAATTGACACAATTGACAAGCTCGTCAAGCGATCTTTTTTCATAGTTTATCTTAAATAGTTTTCAACAATTTTCAGTTTGCTAAAACTTCTTTCACATGAAGCAACTACACGCTTAATTTTTTAAACGCCGCACCAGATAGATTTTTCGAAGAACTCATTGTCAAAGGGAAAAAACGAATTTATTGAAAGAAATTTATTATCATAATCGTAATCTCCAGATTTCTAAAGCGCCGCTCGAAAGCCAAGCGCAGGGCACCAGCTTATTCACGAGCGCTGCGTCTAGTCAGAAGGGTTATCCGAGAGAGTATTCCGGAGGAGGTCCGAGTCCGGTTTTCAGAGGATCAGAGGGGTTAGAGTAGCTGCTAAGGTGGGTGTCGTTTTCGGTCGAGAGTTGGATGGTAGATGATCAGTTGTGTCGGGGTAGGAGTTCTTGAAAAGGAGAAACTTTAGTTTCGAGTGGAAAGCCTTGGGGTGGGGTGATGGATAGAGGAGCCTGAGGCAGATGATGGTTGGTGATTGGCGATGATGGTGGAGGAACCGAAAATGTGCGGAATTCAGGAGGCAGATCGTTCCAGAGACGTGGTGCAGTGTTGGATATGGCTTGGTTGGAGAACTTGTCAACTTGAGATGAGTAGTGACCGGAGGTCGAGACAGAGTGAGAACGGAGTAAGTAAGTAAGTAGTTTATTCACCACAAAATAAAGCAACGGAGGACGAACGGGTAGAGCGGGTTGACTGGATGAATAGGTCGGGAAGATATCTGGACTGGGAGTATTGTAGATAGTTGTAGGTTAGTGATTGGACTTTGAAGTGAATTCGCTCTGGGATTTTTAACCAATGGAGTGATATGATGATGCTTGGGCGTTCTGGCGACAGCAGCTCTGTTTAGTGAGTTTTGGATTAGCTGCAGACGTTTTTGCTGGGTGAAGTCGATGTTGAGGAAGAGGGAATTGCAGAAGTCGAGCTTTGAGTGGACAATGGAGATAGCAATGGTGAACGCAGTTTTGAAACCGAGCATGGGTCGGAGGTCACGAATGTGCAATTGTGCATGAAGCAGGAGCGCGAGAGGTTGGAGATGTGATTATATGATATTTAGTTTATTTATCTATTGCAGTTTAAAAGTAAAATAATAATGTCTCGGTTTAAAGCTCATAACTTGCGATCACGTAACTTATGTAAATAATGAAAACATATATTTTGCAATATAATGTAAAAGTTATGAACACCGATTTACTAATATGTTCAAGCGAGTCTACGACCATAATTTTTATTGTTAAATAAGACTGCACATGTAGACTATGCCCTATCTATCTAGAGTTCTAGACTATTAATATTAGGCTATATATAAACTTTATTTGTTGTTATTTAATGTTATTACATTTAGTTCATTTATGATGAATATTTCAGGGTAAGGTAACTAGTTTAATAATAAAATCATTCACTCTCAATATTTGCGCCCCCTCTTGAGTTGCGCCCTGTGCCGCGGCACCGCTGGCACATGCCTCGCTACGGCCCTGGATACAGGCCTACTGTTGGTTGCAATTCCAACTTCTTAACTCCTGTCAAATCAAGCGCTTTAGTTTACAAACCAATCAAGTTTAGGCCATGCATTTCATTTGGTAAATTTGACCAGAAAATTTCCCAGAAAAGGGCAAGTTAATAACATTTAGGCTAACGTAATCGATGTTCACTCACGACAGGTTGTGGTAAATTTCTGGAAAACGAAAGTACTTATTAAAAGCTTGGTACGAAACCAAATAAGTTTGACATCGTACAGCCGAAAGTTCAAGTGTTTCAAGTCAATATTGAATGGCTGAATCGTGAAGTGCATTCATGCTAAGTCTTTAATTCGATGTAAGAGGGACTTAATATCTACCTAGAAGCTGTGATTTCAAACCACACAACCAGTGGATGAATTTGTCGCTCTAGGGGAGCTCCTATCAAGGTTTGCGCTAATGCTGTGATAGCGGCTTAATCAGCAGTTAGTTCAGGCCACTGGCAAGTGTCAGGCGCAGGCACAAGGAGATCATTAATGTACAACTATAATAGCGATAAGTATGACATAAAAGTGGATGTGCACAAAGCGATACACAACTACACATGGTTCTTTTAGGAATTTCCACGATGACTTCATCTGAAAGTGCGTGGTTATACGTGGTTAAAGCGTTGGCGTTTTGTTTTTAGTAAGACGATACTCATAAACCTTCTGGATTTGAATGTAACTAGGCAAAGACTTTAGACTAAAATAAATACAGACTAAGATTAGCTAATATACTGCAACATATCAATCGAAACATAAGGTTAGTAGGTCTTTTAAATTCATTTCATCAATTTATATTCGACGTACAATTTAATAATATATAACTGTCTTCTTGACAATGAATCAATTTCCCCTTCCCTTGACATCTCTAAACAACCCCTCTGACCAGAGGCGCGTTTACCAGTAGGCGCAATAGGCGCGCGCCTAGGGCCCTCAACCCTCGGAGGGCCCCAAACAAATGTGTGCGCCTAAGGCACCGTTTTCTGTAAAGGCGCCTCTGCCTCTGACACGATGCAGCGCTCGTGAATAAGTTGGTGCCCTGCGCCTAACTTTGGAGTAGCACTTTAGAAATTTAATCGTAATCGTAATCTGGAGTCTTCTACAGTGCCATAAAGCAGAGTAACGGGAACCAGCTTATTCACAGGCGCTCAGTCAAAGGAAAATTGATAGGCAGGTAGGGTTAAAAATCGGTTCCAGGTCAAGATCCAAAGGCAGCCGGACGACCAAAGTGGATGGTGTTTAGAATTGAAACGGCGAGGGAGATACACGGAAGATGAGGAATCAGGATGGGGTTTGCGATTAAACAGTGCTTTCAATTTTGAGAGAAAGACCAGTGGCGCGACAGCAGGACTGGTGGTGAGATTTTGGTGAGTTCATATATGAAGGATCAGATATTTGTTGAAATTCTTGTGGTAGTATATTCCAGAGAGGCAGAACAGCTATGATAATGCAGCGCTATGCAAATTTCAGTGAGGACGTGATGGAAGGTCGGCAAAGTGTTAGGGTGTTAGGGTGGATGTGGAGCGGGTTGAGCGAAGTGATTGGATTGGGAATAATCGAGGAAGGACTCAAGAATGTGTTGTAGGTAAGTGATAGGCCTTTGTATTCTATTCATTTAGATTTTACAATTATGATTACTAAATTAAAGTTATCGCAAATTCG
Organism: Aporrectodea caliginosa; assembly: GCA_020284085.1. Lineage (NCBI taxonomy): Eukaryota > Metazoa > Annelida > Clitellata > Crassiclitellata > Lumbricidae > Aporrectodea > Aporrectodea caliginosa. The sequence continues at coordinate 554,402 of JACEVL010000062.1, forward strand.
ATGAATACTACACATCCATTCAGTAAAATTATAAATAGGCCTATAATTATTGCAATTTCGACATGTAGACCTACGGCGTCCTACGCTGCTACTAAGTAAGGAGTTTAGTCAACACTATAAGGTATGCTTCTCAAAGCCCTGTTTTGATTTGCAAAAGTATTTCAGCCGAAGATATTCTTCACGTGACGAAGACAAGTTGCCACTTATGCAGAATGCCAGGTGGGAACAGATGAATATATTATGTGTCATTATTCACTCTGAACTGAATTCCTGATTCGTAATTCTGAAATTCTTTGTGCATGTAATAACGCATGACGGGGCGAACATTCACAGATTTTTATTTGAATTGCTTAAAGCTGCAGCAGGCTATACAGATTACTAGGTGATGTTGAAGATAGTTCCAAACACACAGTTGACTCAGCCACACATCAAAAGTCGTGTAACTTAAGTGTTGTGTTCATTTTAAGAGGCCCGTGCAATGACTAAGTACTGTCTAGAGATACTTACTAAAGAACGCATCACTAGTACAAGTCTGTAAAAATGACAGGGCATCCTAGACTATAGCGCAACCGAAGCAAACAGAACTGAACTGAATAATCTCATTTTACTAACCTATCTGGTCAAGTTAACGTACTAAAGAGAATGAAACTGGTTTACAGAAAGATTGTGGATGCTGCTGCTAGTGATTGTGGTTGTGATATCGATTGCAGTCTTCATTCAAGGTATTACTACAAAACTGTTTATTCTTGAATCTATTTTAATCTGGGCAGCTTTTAAAGAACTGCAAGAACTCTTTAGAGAGGTATTGATTTCACAGACGGGCAATATCTTGGCGACAATTAAGGACAAACAATTTGGAGAGAGAGGTTCAGGATTATGGCAGAATAGCAGTCAAGCAGAGAAGAAAATTCCAGATAATATCTGGAGGCTTTGTGAATATTATTAAAGGAAATTTGTTGCAAGAACACGCGAATTACGAACAGTAGGCCTAAAATCTACGTGTCAAATTTTGCAAGGCACACAGTTAAGCAGATTAACGACGCGGGTGTAGCAGGATTGAACCTCCTCTCATTGGAATGCAAAGAGTGATTTCTATGGTCATCCTAGGAGTAACCGTCGCTGACGACCTTACAGCATCTACACACGTCGGGGAGGTTCTGGGGGACTGCTCCCGCTCACTCCATGTTCTACAAGTGCTAAGAACACACGGCCTGCCAACCGAGTCACTGCACGAGGTAGCCAGAGCCACCACGATCGCTCGCCTGATGTATGCTTCATCCGCTTGGTGGGGCTATACAACCGCCGACGACCGCTTAAGACTCCAACGCTTCGTCCAAAAGGCTAAGCGAATGGGCTTTCTTTCACCACAACAACCAGACGTTGACCTGCTAGCATCTGACGCGGATGATCGCCTTTTGCAAGCAATCGTTTGGAACGCTAACCACGTGCTTCGAGGTCTGTTTCCACCAGTAGCGAGGCGGAGATACGATTTAAGACCAAGGCCACACGACTTTGAACTACCACCCAAGGACGAACAAAATTTTGTCCCTCGAGTACTTTATAAACGGGTCCCAAGAGCAAACTCCCGAACAAATTAGGGTCATCAGGCATCTTATCCCTCTAGATCAGGCATAGCAGATAATTAGACTATTAGTCATTTGTTTTTCTTTCTATCTATCTGTACTAAGTTGCGGTTTGTCAACTTAACGTTTCAATAAATGAAATATATACCAACTTTTGTACAGGACGGTAAAATGGCGAAAACTCCAATTGGCTCATTCAGCTGTCACCTATAACATTTTGTGTGACCGACTGCCTATGGGTTAGTGCGTTGGGAGTTCAGATCCTAGCCAGGGCAGATATTATTTCGAAATGTCTGCTCTGCTTGTGCCCTATGGCGAACTCGGCTACAAAAGTAAGTAAGTAAGTAAGTATATTCTTTATTGTACCAGCTGCATATCCGCACTTTGGTGTACATACATTTACACTGACTCCAGCATTCTTATTATAAAAGATCAGCGTGTGAGATTGTCCGCCTGTGGAATAAAACGGTCACGCAGTCTCGGGCGCACGGAGTAGGGGAGCGGCTTTTGGGGGAGTGGCCAAGGAGTACATGCCCAGGGTTACCCAAAACTAGTTCACTGACTATTATGCAGTCGGTGGGAAGAACAGACGACGAGGGAGAGGACTGGCCAGTCATCTTCACAGAAAAAATGAAGTTGCTACCACTTAATACCTATGCAGGTCTGAGAATAATAATAATAATAATAATAATATTAATAATATAATATTAATAATATCCATTCCGGATATTTTACATTCTATATAGTTAATATTCAAGTCCCTGAGGGATCCTGTATACCTCGGGGCAACAAAAACTAATAATAATACTAATAGTAGTAGTAGTAGTAGTAGTAGTAGTAGTAGTAGTAGTAGTAGTAGTAGTAGTAGTAGTAGTAGTAGTAGTAGTAGTAGTAGTAGTAGTAGTAGTAGTAGTAGTAGTAGTAGTAGTAGTAGTAGTAGTAGTAGTAGTAGTAGTAGTAGTAGTAGTAGTAGTAGTAGTAGTAGTAGTAGTAGTAGTAGTAGTAGTAGTAGTAGTAGTAGTAGTAGTAGTAGTAGTAGTAGTAGTAGTAGTAGTAGTAGTAGTAGTAGTAGTAGTAGTAGTAGTAGTAGTAGTAGTAGTAGTAGTAGTAGCAGTAGAAGTAGTAGTTGTAGTAGTAGTTACAACAACAACTACTACAACAACAACAATAACAATAATAATAATAATAATAATAATAATAATAATAATGATTATTATTATTATTATTATTATTATTGTTATTATTATTATTATAACAATAATAATGATAATAATAACTATGAACTAGGACGAATGACAAGCAAATATCTTGCCCAGGCGGTATCTAGCAGGCTCGAAGATGGCGACATCGTTTGCTCTGCTCTGATGATGTTCCTGTAGAGGATTCACCTAGAGTGATGGAAAAACTGGAGAAGAAGCACCCAAAGGTTTACGATGACAGGAGAACACTGCCATGCCCTCAAGAAGACAGGTTTGACGCCATACAGGTTTCTGGAAAGATGGTCTGCAACGCTATAGCTTCCTTTCCAGCAGCATCTAGCGGAGACCAGGTGGCTTCACACCACAAAATCTAAAGAATCTCCTGTCCAATACAACAGACACAGATTTTGTGGAGACTATTACTGACCTAATCAATCTACTCTTGAGAGGCGGGCTACCGAAACACATTGCAGATATCCTGTACGGCGGCAGACTAATAACACTTGGGAAAAAAGATGGCGGCATTAGACCAATCAAGATAGGATAAACGTGGCGACGGCTGGCTGCTAAGTGTGTCTGCCATGTTGTTACTCCATACCTGTTTCAAAATCTGTCACCACTTCAAATCGGCGTCGGCGTATCAGGAGGTGCCGAGGCTGCTGTCCATGCCACCAGACGATACTTGCAGTCCATGCTTGAAAATCATATTATAGTTAAACTGGACTTCTCGAACGCCTTCAATGCTCTGAGAAGAGACTCGATGTTAGAGGCGGTAGCGGCAAAAGCTCCAGAAATATACAGATAATCAGATATGTATTTGACAACTATGCCCACACCCCCCAGCTACAGACCAGACATCATACCATTCTGTCCGAGGAAGGCACACAACAAGGAGACCCCTTAGGACCACTGGAGTTCGATCATAGGATATAATATTATGGACGATATTACTCTTGCTGGACCGATTGATCATATTGAGAACGACATCCGCTTGATAGAGGAACAGGCGCCATCGTATGGTATACAGCTGAATCGAGCAAAATGCGAAGCTTCTGCTAGAAGTTATGACGAAGCAAACAAGATTCAGACCTTCGCCGAGTTTGAAAATGTCGCTGTTGAAGATCTGACATTGCTGGGAGCACCGCTACTGCTGTCGATAAATCAATCCAGAAAAAGATCAAAGATCTGGAGGTAGTCATAACAAGGCTTGAGATGCTTCACCCACACGACTCGTTCACCCTGCTGAGGAGCAACTTAAGTATACCGAAGCTGCTATACACGTTAAGAACGTCAGCCTGCCTCTTAAACGAAGCACTTCTACACGATTTCAACGAAGTCTTGAGAACTGGTCTGTGTATCCACATGAGTGACGATCAATGGATCCAGGCATCTTTACCTGTGAGAAACGGTGTCTGGGCATTCGTAGTGTCGTTATGCTGACAACTTCCGCCTTTTTGGCATCAGCCGCTGGCACGCGAAGCCTTCAAGACCGACTGCTACACGACGTCGCTGTAATGCTCACAGATCCATTGGTAGAGGAGGCTTCTGGTTCGTGGTCATCGAGATCGAACGGGACAGCAAACTGATCTCACATGCACTTCAAGGCCTATCTGAAAGAGCGAGTGATTCTGCCGTTAAAGCCAGGTTGTTAGCCGTGCAATCGCCACACTCTGGGGACTGGCTTCATGCACTTCCCATAACAACAGCAGGATTGCGGATGTCAGGAGAGGTGCTAAGAATCGTATCCGGTATTCGGCTGGGAACTGCATTGTGTGAAAACACACTTGCAAATGTGGTGCCATAGTAGAATCTAACGGCCATCATGGATTCTCTCGCATCAAAGGAGCGGGAAGACAACAACGGCATGTTATGATCAACGACGTTATTTGGCGGGCCTTCACCAGAGACAAAATATCGGCCATCAAAGAGCCCAATGACCTCTCCAGATCTGACGGCAAAGTTCTGACGGAGTCACCATCATACCTTGGCACTGAGGTCGTTGCTTGGCGTGGGATGTTACGGTGCCAGACACTTTTGCTGCATCTTACGAGCATTTAACATCGCTAAACGCAGGTGAGGCAGCGGTAAAAGCAGCTCGTAATAAGGAATCCAAATATTATGCTGCTTTCTCACAGTCCCATCATTTCGTCCCTGTTGTAGTCGAAACTTCAGGAAGTTGGCATACAGATTCACTGACGTTTATTCAAGAACTAGGAGGCAGGATCTTTGCAGCGACCGGCGACCAGCGTGAGACCAGTCATCTGCTGCAACGCTTATCGGTCGCCCTACAGATCGGAAACTCTCTGTCTGTTTTAGCCACATCATTCATTCATTCATTCATTCATTACAAAGTTTTATATAGCGCCCCTTCAAGGTTACTACTCAGGAGCGCTCCCGACCACAGCACGGCTGAAAAGGACAGTTTTGAGGCAAGTATAGAAAGATTCAGAGTGGATTCTGGGATGCAAGCGCAGCATCAAAGGAAGCCCGTTCCAGAGGGAGGGGCCAACCACTGAGAAGGCCCGATTCTGCTTAGTAGCTGTGCGGGCAAAAGGGACCATGAGCACGCCCCGCTCAGTAGAGCAGAGAGAGCGACGACCCGCCACACCCAAGGTAGGGCAGCAGCGGTCGCGTAGATAGGCAGGGGCTAGGCCCAGCAAGGACCGCCAGACCAAAGCGATCATCCGATACGAGATCCGCTGCAGTAGGGGGAGCCAATGAAGCACATCCAGCATATAACCTGAGACGTGGCCAAATTTGGGGATACGTCCGCAAAGGCGTGCGGCAGAGCGCAGGACCCGGTTCAGGCACCCCAATCGACAAGCTGGGAGGCCAACATAGAGTGAGCAACAGTAGTCAAGTCGGACAGTGATAAAAGAGTGGATGAGTGTAGCGGTGGAGTCTGAAGTAAGTGAGCGAGCAACAGTGCGAAACTGGCGTAACTGATAGTATGAATCACGGCAGAGGCGGTTAATATGTGGGGCAAAGGTTAACTCTTGGTCCAGTGTAACTCCAAGGTCACGGACAACAGAGGAAAAGACAAACTGAGGGAAGTCTGCAGCAATGGTAGAAAGGTCTAGCTTCGCAAGCTGCCACATCGGACTGCAACAGCAGTAACCCAGGACTGAATGACGGCTTATAAAATTATTGAAACAGCCATTTTAATCAGTCTGTAATAAGTTTGGTGGTTTTATGAAGAAATAAATTTGTCTTATAACTATAATAATAACAATAATAATAATCGCTCTAATAATTATAATGATAATGATGACGATTATAATGATGATGATGATGATGATGACGACGATGACGACGACGACGACGACGACGATGATGATGATGATGATGATGATGATGATGATGATGATGATGATGATGATGATGATGATGATGATGATGATGATGATGATGATGATGATGATGATGATGATAATGATAATGATGATGATAATGTAATATATGACGAAACTGAACGATGTGACATTATATGACGAAACTGAACGATGTGAAGATAATGTATTACTGAAGGAATCTTTATTATTTGCATTTAGATAAGAGTCAATGGCTGGAAGAAGAAAGAAGTACATACTGTGAGCAAATGGAAAAAGTGGCTATTGAAGCAAGTCAACTAAAACAAGTGAAACGTGAAACTGAAAGAGAGGCTCGTAGATGTGAGTTTGAAAGCAGCATAATTATTGATTAAGTCTTAGGCAGGCTGTCCATATGGGACTGAAACAAATTCGAATGCAAAGCTTCGATTTTGTATTCCTTCTCTCCGTTATATATTATACATTATTATATTATAATCTTTATTATTTGCATTTAGATAAGAGTCAATGGCTGGAAGAAGAAAGAAGTACATACTGTGAGCAAATGACCAGATAAAAAAAAGTAGTTGCTAAAAATACTCGACCGAGAAAAATTCCACGCTGTTCTATTCTGATTCCCCGCTACTGTTCACTAGATACACCTCAACCCGGCACATTACTCACTGAAAGTTCTCCATACTACAATGTGTAGGCCTATGTCGACGATACCCAGGTGATTCTTTCATTTGATAGATGATTCTCACGTAATTCCGCTCTCCAATTACTTGCTTCTGGTTTTGGTGATGCTCAGTCTTGAACAGCCAGTAACAAGCTTCTGTCATTCTATTACTGAATTTCTCCTCTTAGGCACAAGTCAACAACTCCAAAAATATCATTGGCTGACGTCTGTCTGTTCAGTTAAATGACTTTAGTGTGGATCTTGAGCTGGAGCTGATTTCACCCACTCCACCTATCAATTATGTTTGGACTAAGCGCCTATGAATAAACTGGTTCCCGCGTACCAGGGCGATGTAGAAATCTCGAGATTAGGATTACGCTTGTTCCGAATGTATGCGCAATTTGGTAGTAACTCGATACTTAACCAAGTCCTTCTCTGAACATGTCAAAAAGTATGCAAATCAGCTCACTTTCACATTCTGGATATTCGCAGAATCAGATCATACATGCTTCAAACTGTCTTAGTTTCCCTCGCAAATGCTCTTGTTTCTTGTCGTGTAGCAGTGCGATTCTCCTTAGAGATTTTATTTAAGTCACAGTTACAGTTATAGTTAATGGTTTCTTATTTTAGTTATAGTGACAGTAATAGTTGGTATTATTTTTTCGTTATAGTTACTGGCTTTTTTAGTTAGTAGGCCTACTTGTAGTTACAATAAGGCTACGTGAAATTGCCTACAGTCGCAGGAGCTGTGCACATTTAGAGGCGTTACACAATTTGCTTAGTGCTTCGAAAGGCTTTGAAGAAATGGTGCATTCAGCTTTATGAATAGGCTACACGTTACTTTGATGCTAAAAATTAATCAAACTGCAAAAATCATCGAACACATAACTGCCATTGGCACACTTACTAGTGTCCGTAAAGTTTATGCTGCATACTTATATCTCACTGGTTTGAATGTCTTCGCGAGTTCCGTTCAATACACCTCGTCCTACCGCTCTCTGCAGCGCAGATTTCTCTGTTTATAGGTGGGTGGTGATACTTGAGATGATCGAGCAGATTAGTTGTGTTTTTACCGGCTGTGAGCTGGTGTCACGAAATAGAGTATCCCCCATACATGAGTATCCCCCGAAGCGAAATAGAGTATTCGGTTTACTTTGCATTTTTGGCGGTTTATAATTGTATTTAGTCGTACTGTTTGGATTTATTGTACGCATGAAATATTTTAGGTTGCGTATCTTTAGTTTGTTGAATTAATTTACTACGTTTTTGGTGATTTTGACTGGATTTGCGTCTTGGCTATCGTGTTGCGTATGACGATGGGGGATAGAATAGTTTATCCCACAGATACTCTATACAAGTTTATTACATCCGGGGGATATGCTTTCGGGGGATAGAATATCTCGGGACATCGGCCACATAACTTCCCTCATTAACATCGATAACGCTGATGATATGCGAACTTTTATTTTTAAGTGATTCGTACTTTAAATGATTCCAGAAAGCATTCCCCACATTATTGAGGTTGCTCAAGATCTTTAGAGAGTTTGATTTTTGACTACAAGATTACTACGACTACTAAAATAATTTGCAACTTTGCGATAGTCAACCTGGGTCGCAATCACTATTGAAACGTTTACAAAACAGCTAATTTTAACCCGTTGGAGGTGAGGTGGGGTATGTCACACCGCACAGCTATTCTACGCTGCTTTTTCTACGGAAAACGTGGAGCCAGTTTGGATTATTTTTGTCTACCTTAGTGAATGTGATATACGGACACATTAGGACAATTTAAGGAACTTTTGAACGTAAATTATTTTTATTTTTTGCATAATAAAGTGAAATTAAATTTTTTTTATGCATGTTGATTTTAATAAATTAAAAAAGTTACGGTTTAGTGTAGAAAAAAATGGGCGATTATGGAAGATATTGCAGATATAATATATAGTTTTGCATGGAGGCAAAATTGATCCATTATAACGGGAATTATGTCACGTGTTCTCAAAAGTTACATGTTCAAGGGCCACGTAGACGCCGTTGTAGAGAGCCGCTTTGATTTTGAGCACCACCGCGCTGGCCTTTGTGATTGAAAACAGTTAGGCCTATTTATTCACGATAATCACCAGTTTAGCTGATAATTGGTTACAAAAACTACAGCTTAGCTCAAAATTAACGTTATATAGTTGATATTGCGACTTGCAAATATAAAAAAACGGTATTGGGGTATGTCAGACCCCACCTCACCGTTAACGTTCCAATGCTTCGCCTCACCTCCAAAGGGTTAAGAAAATGCGGCACTACTACTGGGTTAATTACAAATCCAAAATCCCGGGCGAACATAGGCTACGCTCTCATGTTTGTCGATATTGCACTTTTACTTTTTTGTATTGAAGAAAATAATGATGAATTTTGGTTAGTGTTATTTTCGTTGTAGTTATAGTTAGTTAATGATTTTTAGTTATAGTTATAGTTATTGTTAACGAAATCATTTTATTTTCGTTAACGAACATTTTCATTACCGTTATCGTTAACAACAATGACGTGTAGACTACTCTAACTCACTTTTTTCTTGGGCTTGTTTAAAGGAACATAGCATCTTGGAGCATATCTAATTGGGATCGTTAAAGGAGAACATCGGTATACTTTGCGTACGTGTAATTGGGATTATTAGAGGGAATGAAGATACTTGGAGTTCATTAATTGCATAAATTTCGCCAGACCTCTTCTTGTAGCTTCGGCAAAACTGACTGCACCGGAAGAAAATCGAGAGAATATGGAAGACGAGCGAACTGCAAGTGATGACGAAAGGGGGAGACTCGTAATTCCCGAAAATGATTTGAAACAGCAAGACGATGATTTCAGAAGTCAACTCATCAACGAAGGTCAGACGGCAACTCACCTTGTAGCATGAATCAGAATTCGGCGATGCCTAATATCGTCAGTAATAATTCTATTTACTTTGCGGTTAAAAACAAACCCTCGCATGTATGTATGTATGTATGTATGTATGTATGTATGTATGTATGTATGTATGTATGTATGTATGTATGTATGTATGTATGTATGTATTTATGTATGTATGTATGTGTGTATGTATGTATGTATGTATGTATGTATTTATGTATGTATGTATGTATGTATGTATGATTGTATGTATGTATGTATGTATGTATGTATGTATGTATGTATGTATGTATGTATGTATGTATGTTGTTATATAGTATGCTACTACTGAAGGATGAGAATAATGAGGTAAAATAAAATACAATTATATTCTCAAAGTTTAAAACGAAAGTAACGTAGGACCTAGTCGAAAACACAGCACCAAGCTTTCACCAAATGAGTCCACTTTCACGTTGAAGTGACCGTTTCAACTAACAACTTCTAGCCGAACACAGCACTTCGGTTGGGATGGGATCGACCACAATTGTTATTATAACAAGTGTTCAAATACAATACAATACAATACAATACCACAAACTGGTCCTGTAGAACTCCACTAACCATAAACAACACCCATCATAGAGTCTTTCTCTTCGATAAGGATCATGCATTAATATAATATAACAATATACAGGGGGCGGCCGAAAAAAATACCCCATTACGAAAATTGAGATTTCTCGAAAACCGCTAAACATTTTGTTACAAAACTTCGCCAGTCTATTTGACACATATCTATCTACAGCTTTGCTAAATCTAATGAAATTCGAATCATGAAAACCAAAATGGTGTAACCCTGAAGTGAAACAATGTCATTTTCGTTTCAACAGACAGTTACTGACAGCAATAAGTAACAAAGTAACGACGCAAACAGTAATGCAACACGGTTCAAGGTTACTTATTGTTATTGACAAGATTAGGCCAAGTGTTAAGTTTTGTGCAAGGAATGTTCGAAGTGACCGCCGTTTGCTTTTATGCAAGCTTGCAGACGTTTTCGAAAGCCCAGAACAGACTTCTGAATGGTCTCTAGTGGCAAGTCATGCCAGATGATTTGCAGCATATTTTTCAGTTCAGGAATGTTCTTCGGCTTTGTGGTAAGTTTGTTGTAGGTCTCAAGCATTGCACCCCAGACAGCATAGTCGAGTGGGTTCAAATCTGGGGAATTTGGCGGCCATGAATTCTTGTCGATGAAGTCCGGGCAGTGACTTGTTAACCAATCTTGGGCCAGCTTTGCGCCGTGAGCGGGCGCTCCATCTTGCTGCAAAATGAACTGATTTCCCAAGACAGTGTGACAGTCATCGACAAGCTTAGGCAAAAGATTCTCCACGTAGTACTTAGCATTGACTTTGGCCTTCTCGTCAATGAAATGCAAGCGTCCCTTACCCTCATAGCTGACACCTGCAGAAACCATGATGTGGAGAGAGAACTTGGCTCTCTCGACCAACAGACGGCTTGGATGGATATCGGCTTTTTTCGTCTTCGCCCATACGCGGTTGTTTTGATTATTAATGGGTGGATTGATGTAAAAGATCTTTTCATCAGTGAAGAAAACCTTTTTTGTCGCTACTTTATGCAAAAATATGATTTCCTAGTTCGTGAATGCCGTGTTCAGTTGAAAAAATGCAGTTCTTTCTTCTGCCTGATGTCATGATCACAAATATAAAGATACTGACATAAAATTTTCAAATAATATGCACAAATATGTTACGAATAAGAATGAAAATATTTGTAACAAAATATTCAGCGGTTTTCGAGAAATCGCAATTTTCGTAATGGGGTATTTTTTTCGGCCGCACCCTGTACACCGACGTATCATGGCGTCGTTTAACGTATAAAATTCGTGGCATTGAAGATATGAATCCTTAACTCACATGATGACTGGATAATCTAAACCAAAATATTGAGCTTTATAATTATCTGCCTGATATTCAGTTAAATATACATCCATTTAGTAAAGCAACTAATTAAAGTAATATAGAATCACAGAAACAGCAGAAAACTAATAGGTCCCAGGTATGTTAAAGACTGTGAGTTTTTAAGATATAGACCGTAGATAAGACTAAACTGATTTAAACTTTAAAGAATTTGCATTCACACAGGTATTTGGATTGTTTTAAAGAATAGAGGCCATAGCGGTCTCGTGTTGGTTAATCAGTTCAAAACACAGGCAGCGTTGAAAGAAAACAAATTGATCGACGGAATTGCAATGATCAATGAAGACATATTTGCCTTAACTTCAGGCAGCAATATTATCGAACATTTTGATTCCACGACGCTGTCGACAAAGCGAACGCTTTTGTTGCAAGGCCGTGAAACTTTGGAAGATCTCCAACCTTGCAACCAAAGCCAAAGCCTCTTCGTAATCGAGAAAGAATTCACAGGCAGAACGTTTATTTTAAGTGTGGATCCATACAATAATAATATCGTAGATAGCTGGGCAGTGGACAGCTGTATCAAAAGACTTTCAGTAACTGAAGACTGCCATGTCTTGGCAACCTGCCCTAAAAAGAACAAGATAATCGAGTATTCCTCAACTGGACATCTGATACAAGAAATTGTTCTTAAGCCAGAAATGGGCTTCGAACGTCCACGACTTGCATTGAAAATGACTAACGGAAATTTTCTTGTGAGTTTTGATGGAAACGCTCTTGGGGCAGGTGTTGGTATAGCCATTCTGAACTCCAGTGGAGTCGTTTTGAAGTCCTACTCAGACCCGTCAGGAAACCCAGTGCTCGTGAATGCCATGGTCATTGACAGTCTGGGAAATATTCTTGTGGCTGAGATGTCCAACGGTCGGGTCTCGTTATTAAGCTCCGATCTAGACTACAAGACAGAGCTAATGTCAAGAGAAAATGGAATCGGAATTATCAATGCTTTGCTTCTCGACGAAGTAAACGGTCGACTTTTCGTAGCCGATTACGATTTTAATGTACAAGGCGTATGCTTCGGAAACGCCCGAATCATGGTGTTTGACTTGTAGTTGCACGACTACAATGTATGCGCATAGTAATTACTCTAGACGATAGTATCAAATGAAGCAACGATAATCTGAAATTGTCTGCATATACTCCAAATAGACCTTTCAAAAGCACTTGAAAGCTGTTCTTTATCCCCGTTTTGGACTGGAGGAGCCTCTGAGTAGTCATCTCAGAGAGTAAAAGGCGCTATATTATATTACGTAGCCTAAGTGCTCTGAATGAATGAGCGAATGAATGAATGCATAAATTAAATTATCAATGGAAATATTTTATGTAAAAAAACGATGTTATGGAATTAATTACATTCTACATCATATTATTGTAAAATTCGCAGATAGGCTACTGTCTCTATGCGCTTAAGTAGCTTCAAATATAATAATCTAATGGCAACCTATATTAAAATTAATATTACTTACGAATAGCCTAGGTATAATTGTTCGTCATATCTTAGACAAAAATTATGCGGACACTGGAAGTGCAATGACAAAAGATTAAAGATTTATATTAGTTTACAACTGAATTTCAGAGTCTTTATTAGCTAACATCTGATTGATTAGACGAATCTCATAATAGTAATGTAAACCATTAATAATGTTAAAATATCAGTCTTATCAAGCATCTTCGGTTACCTATTTTTGTATTAGGCCCGTAAAGAAATTTTAAGATGAATGTTCCTCGGAGCTTTAAGTATAGGTCATTCTGAGATGAATGTTCATTGGGACATTTAGTATAGGTGAATCTCTGATGAATGTTAATTGGGACATTTAGTATAGGTGAATCTCTGATGAATGTTCATTGGGACATTTAGTATAGGTGAATCTCTGATGAATGTTCATTGGGACATTTAGTATAGGTGAATCTCTGATGAATGTTCATTGGGACATTTAGTATAGGTGAATCTCTGATGAAGTTCATTGGGACATTTAGTATAGGTGAATCTCTGATGAATGTTCATTGGGATATTTAGTATAGGTGAATCTCTGATGAATGTTTTGGGGCAATTAGTGTAGGTGATTCTGAGATAAGTGTTCCTTGGGCATTAACTTTTATGGGTGATTCTGTGATTAATGTTCTTCGAGGCATTTAGAATTGGTCGTTATAAAATGCGTGTTCCTCGGGTATTTAGTATAAGTGATTCTAAGGCAATTAATACACATTAATTTACCATTGAGCGAAATTTTATCCCAGAGTATCTCAGGAACTACAAGCAATCGAAAAGTAATTTTGTGTCTATGACAGGGTTTTTCGGGGAGAAGTCAAATAAGTTATTTCTAACATTGCAGGACAATTCGGACGACATTCGTTTTCAAGGTCATTTGACATCTATTGTCATAGCCTAATATTTCGTGATCGGTAAGGGCTAAAAAGATGGTGTCAGTCCAAAATAGGCTCAGTTGGGTCAAGGAAATCCAAGAACAACCTGGTACGACCATCGTATGACCATCGCATGACTGTGTAGTTTAAGGTCACTCGACCCGTTATCGTTAACCTTTAGCCTCACGGGAACAGCAAGCGATGTACATAATTTCCTGGCATCTAAATACATGATGTGTTTCAGAGTCTTGGATTCCAAAGAAATATATTAAAGAGAGTTATAATGAACATCATAATTATATTTCAGGGCCCATTGACCTGCAATGTTTAACTTTTGGTTCTCCGGAACCACAAGTGCTAGAATAGTTTTCTTGATGTCTATTAATGTTTATGGTTCTAGGGGCCGCCACATAAAAACTGCACATTCAACATTATACGATCATTCGCTTTCCTCATTCTGCAGCTGCTTTCAAACCTTTCCTGTCTTTGGACCGGCATGATCTCTTTGTCCTCCAAACTAGGACCACTTTGGCGCAAACTAGATCAGTTGTCGCCATTGGGCCTGCTCTATGGAATTCCCTCCCCTCCTCTTTACGTGTTTCCATTCTTCTAGGATCTGTTCCTACATCTCCCTTTCTTCAAAACCCATTTTTTCTCCCTGGGTACTCGCACTGGGAGCACTACTGAATGGTCACTGCTGTGAGCGGCGCTAAAGAAGTTATTAATTACATTACATTACATTTCAGGTGTAAGGTCACTTGATCGCTCGGCGTCGTTGCCTCTCATTTATCTGGAACGGCAAGAACAGAAGTGTGATTATGGTTTTTCTTTAGTGAAGGCACTAAAGCACTTTCCTAAACATGAGATTTGTCATTATACGTTGTGATTCACAATAAAAATCGTTACAGAAATCTTTCTACGACTTTCCAACCGATGTAATATCAACTGTTACAAAGCAATCAATGTGTTACTTGATATAATAGATCTTGGAATGTAATTACCGTAGAGTAGCAAGCATGTGTCTTCAGGATTTCTTGTATCCAAAATGCATCTTCTACTAGACACCAACGTCACCTTTCTAAGACTTAGGGGTGGCTATGGACAGGGGCTTCTAACCCTATACAGGGCGGGCGCAAGTTGATCCCAGTGGAAAACAGGGAGAAGTGTTTCTTTTCAAGTTTTATCACACTTTCTACAAGTTACAGAGTTTTTACTCACAGTCCTGTGAAAGACTCACTTTTCTTATATAAATTAGTGTGAACCGGTGACTTCGTCCGATTAAGTCGCCCAATATAATTATGTCGATGATCGAAAGCATCACGCCTTCAAATTTACCAGGTTAGCGACTTAGCGGTAGAGCTCTGCGCCGACTTCATAGTGTCGGCGGCGGCGCGCCGGTCATTTTTGGTCGGCGGCGGCGGCGCGCCGACGACCAACAAAAATCGGCGGCGGCGGCGGCGCGGCGCGGCGTGGTCGGCGCCAGTGACGGATCCAGAAGTTTATATGGGGTCAAATGGGCGTCCGAACTCTTAAAATATTTTTAATTTCCATACTGTAATGGTAGCCTTTCCAGCTGTCATCTAAACAAATTGCTCTATTATTTCAGTGCTGATTTCAGTCCATGCTGTCACTCGTTGTTAAGATGTAATTTGAGTTGTGTTTGAATTTGACATTTAGTGAAATTAATATAAAAACTAGAAAAAAACGTTAAATTTCGAAGATCGCCATAAGCCTTTGGCAAACGAATTGCTGACCAGAACTCAATTATCAGGTGATGATGATGATGATGACGATGACGACGACGACGATGATGACAACAATAATCTTCGTTTATTATTTCAAACAGACACAGCGCAGTATGATTACAATTCATTGTATGAAAGGATGATCACAAGTTATTTCGTGAGTCGAATTTGTTTTGCAGCCATGCAAGGCGCCCACCACGCCTTACTGCTCGTTTTACGAACGCCATCTGGCGAATGAAAGGCTGAATCGACCTTTGGGAGGGTAGCTGGAATCGATCCCGCGTCCATGCTGATCTTCTGTGCTTCGTGCCATAGTGTTACCATTACCCTAAGTCAGTCATGCCAATCTTCCGTGGCCTGTCGATGCTATCTGTCTATCCAACCCAGCCCCTCCCTACTTACACAAGATAGATAGAACAGCAATACTTGGAGAAGCACATGGTTTATGTTAAGAAAAGAACTAAACCTCGGCCATGCCAGTCCCGTGGCCCGTCATGGCAGCGTACCATCATCGTCATCATCATCATCATCATCATCATCATCATCATCATCATCATCATCATCATCATCATCATCATCATCAACAACAACAACATCATCATCATCACCACATATTCGTTTATTAGAAGAAAATTAAGTTGACATGACGGATAACTCTGGTCTCGATGGGCGCCGGCATACAACCAGGAGGGACGCGGGGGCGGTTCCTGCCAGGCCTATGGCTTAATACTGCCTGTCTGTCTGTGTCTGCGCCTGTGTCTCTCTGTCTCTGTATGTCTGGCTGTTCCTGTCTATTTGTATCTGTCTGTCTGTCTGTGTCTACTTCTATTACCCAGTGAAGAAGCAATTTTATCGTGAAATCATGGAAGACATGAGAAATGCAACAAAGCAATTAAACACTTCAGCGTGGCATCGGCGGCGCGCCGAAGAATTGTCGGCGGCGGCGGCGTCGGCGCGCCGATCCACAAAAATCGGCGGCGGCGGCGCCAACAAAAGTCGGCGACGGCGGCGCGGCGCGGCCGGCGCAGGGCTCTACTTAGCGGTACCGTGGCGTACGGTCCTTTACCAACTAACTGTAACCTTTACTTGAACCTTATGATCCTTATCGCATTGTCAGCAACTCTCCTCTCCCTGCCATAGGCCATTAGGCCTACTGAATTATGCTTCATTCAAGTTGAGTAGATTGACGAATTTGTTGCATTTCGGCGATTGCGAATGCGAGATTTTAATCTATTTACGCTAATTCACATTTCACACCCGTTGACTCTCATGCTTAAAAATGGAACAACTTTACTGGTAATCCTCCATTTAGGTGCTTTCATTATTTTTCATACGTATCCATTGTATATGGTCAATTGAAAATGAAAACTGGATTCATGAAAGAAATCTTCGCATAAATAGAAGTTGGATTGATGATATTTTAGCAGACGAAACCTATGAATTACAGACACATTTATCTAATCAGAAATTAACAAAAACTCCGTCGGCAATGTGGGATCTGGGAGGCGAGGCCAGGCCCGGCCCGGGGGAGGGAAGGGGAGGGATTGAGCCCGGTTGTTTAGGGGGATAGAAGCCACTGCTAGCCTCTGGGTTGACTTTTATTTTTTGGACCACCCTAATGCGCAATGATTTGCGTGTTTCATTGTAGACGCAAATCTCCGCCCAGGAAGAAACATAATTCAAGATTTGTGGCTAAATAGGACCCCAGGCAATCTGTTCTCCCAGTTTCTGTGGTGGAGGCTAATGAAAAGCGGGATCAGTAACGAACCGTAAGAACTGGTTTCTTTCCAAAAGGAGGCGCCGACGATTTTGGGGCCTACTTAACTCAGTCCAGCTAATATTGTAGTCGCTTGTTAAGACGCACCTGTTTAAGTCCTTGGACAGCTCACAAAACTTTTCAGGTGTTCTTAAAGTGCGATCAATAAAAGCTGAGTTGCACAGGCGGACATACATACATACATACATACATACACACATACATACTGAGTACCTCTCAAAAGCGGTGCACTCATGACTCGTGACTGCCACATAAATGACCGATTATCCCTAAAGAACATTATAGACCTAATTTGATTGTTAAAAAGATCAAATCATATGCATCGCAATGTTAATGCTACGAAAATTCTGAAGTCCCATCAATTAAGTTTATTAAGGTAGTTTAATGAGCGTAACGTAGACATTGTGGAGCCATGGTCTTAACTGCGTTCTGTCGCGAATTACAACCTAACATTGACGTAGAAAGCAAGCGAGTCTAGATGAAGGACATTCGCTGTATGTTTATTAAGTCATAATGCCTTTCGCGGGATCCTGAGACATGGTTGGAAGGCATACAAAGGACGTTGAAGATTTATAGGTCTATTATGTCATAATATTAGCAGCTACCTAAGCGCATTTTCGGTGCATTTAGTAACATTATCTTGCGCTTTAAATACCTACTACATGGTAGTAGTAGTAGTAGTAGTAGTAGCAGCAGCAGCAGCAGCAGCAGCAGCAGCAGCAGCAGCAGCAGCAGCAGTAGCAGTAGTAGTAGTAGTAGTAGTAATAGTAGTAGTAGTAATAATAATATGATATGATAGTGATGATGATGATGACGACGACGACGACGATGATGATGATGATGATGATGATGACGATGACGATGACGATGACGATGACGATGACGATGACGATGATGATGATGATGATGATGATGATGATGATGATGATAGATGATAGATGATGATGATGATGATGATGATAATAATAATAATAATAATAATAATAATAATAATAATAATAATAATAATAATAATAATAATAATAATAATAATAATAATAATAATAATAGTATTTATAATCATAGATAGTAGATATAAACGTGTAGTAATACAATAAAATACAACACAACACAATAATAAAAATAATACCTCAGTTGAGGACCCTGGGCAATTGTCAGCGTCCGCGCAGTAGTCGGGAGCGCCTCTTTCTGGTCGCAAAATCGCAAAATAAGTAAAGATTCAAGCATTTTAACAAAACAATTCTGTCAAAACGGTTGACTTCAGAGATGAATAGATGTCCACTGTCCAGCCTGTTTACACGTGCAATTGATCGATTACCGATAGTGCACAATGCACATGGTAACTCACACTCTTGCGCAACATGAACGTAGGCCTATCAATCTTTTTTCACGTGCCATATGGCCCATTCGACGCCATTTGAAATTCAAGTACATCGACTTTCTAGGTATTGATATGACCATATTTTGAGTGTGGTGCGCCAGTGAGTGGCGCTTCATTATATATATATACATAACACACAGATTTCAACATAACAAACTTAAATATATAATATTTATGTGTTCTTCATCACAATGAGCACCTGCTT
Source organism: Aporrectodea caliginosa (assembly GCA_020284085.1). NCBI lineage: Eukaryota > Metazoa > Annelida > Clitellata > Crassiclitellata > Lumbricidae > Aporrectodea > Aporrectodea caliginosa. The sequence goes on from JACEVL010000062.1 coordinate 573,508, forward strand.
ACACGGCTCTAAGTGTGACCTTACGCAGTCGTACGATCAGAGCCGTCCACATGTAACAATGGTGTATAAAAGCCTGCAATAAAAAAATCAAAATGGGCTTTAATTATCACAAAACAGGCACTTATGTATCGTAAAGGTAAAAATAGTTCGTCAGGAGGATAAGGACTGCTCTTTAAATTATGTTAATTGTGTATATCAAAGTAAGCGCGATGAACATAACAACAGATCGACAATAATTTTATATCTGAACCTGACAGTTAATTGTAACAAACATCATTTAAAGCTTACAGCTGTGCTCGGATAGACTACATTTGCAGTTATTTCTTCTCGCACTTGCATAGTATACACTTGCCAGCAAAGAACTCAGTAGGTCTACACAGATAGTGAAATAAAAAGCTCTATTGATTATAGGTTTAGATTAGAAAATGGCTGTGAAAGACAGTGGTGAAATTAAAAAGCAAGACATTGATGATACAACCAGCTGCTGTTTATGTACTGAAGTCTACACCGATCCGAAAACCTTGCCATGTATTCATACATTCTGCAAGAAATGTCTCAAGGAGACTGGATTCAAAATCAGCAAAGGACCGGGAGATGAGATGCCTTGTCCACTCTGTCAACGACTGTTCAAGATTCCAACAGGAGGCTTTGATGGACTGCCGAAACATTTATACATTGAGAGGCTGATACAAGTGGTAAATGTTTCAGTCCAGATTCAGTCAGTAGCCATATGCGATGCATGTGTAGAGGAAAATAAGGAGGAACCGGATAAAGAAATTCCAGCAGCTGATACATTTTGTGTCCATTGCAACCAAAAGTTTTGCGAAGAATGCTGCAGACAGCATAGAAAATTCAGCTTGACGAAGAATCATAAATTGATACCAGTTACTGAGCATGAATATGGTCAAATCTTGATAGCAAATCCAGCACCAAGTGCTTGTGAACTGCATGATCAAAATGTTCACAATGTATATTGTGCAGATTGCAAAACAGTTGTCTGCGCCATTTGCTTCATTGAGGATCATAAGAATCACGAAGGTTCTCATGTTAACAAATTTGTGGATGGTTTTCTGAAACAAATAGAAAGCAATACTGAAGCAATAAATGAGTGCAGATCTAAAGCTGAGATTAAAAGGGCAGAACTCCTGAAAGTGAAGGAAGATATACAGGAAACAGTGGAGAACTTAGAATGTGATGTAGAGAAGAGAAAAGATGAACTGAGACAGTTTGCAGATAAACATGCAACTTCTCTTCTGCAAAGCCTAAGTGTGCTAAGACAAAGCAAACTAAAAGAAATCCAAATGACAACAGATGATATTGATAAGTATCTATCGAGTTTAGAAACTTACAATTCCTACTGTCAGAAGATAATGGCTAAAGGATCAGCTAGCGACATTTGTGGGGCATTTTCGAACTTATCTGTTAGAGCCGTGGAGTTGCAAGAACAATGCCAAACTATGATTGAAAAAAGAGAAATCCAGTCCTTTAAGTTCTGCTTCAGAAAATCAGAACTTGAAGCGTTTCTAGAGGAAAACTCTGACAACTTGATTGGTGAAATTAAGGGTAAGCAGTCTTCTTTGCTATACTTTTAATAAAAGATTATGCTGTGCTTGTGCTAACAATTATTGTGCTGGCATACAATTAATTGTAAAATATAATAATTTTATGTCTTGAGCAGAATTATTTCAGTTCATAGTCTAAGTTGGTTCAAGAGAAAGATACGGGCAATCAATACGATGGATGCTTTTATGGGTTGAAGAGATTATGTTCATATGAATATCGACGTTATATTCATTCATTCATTCATTCAGTGCATTTATATAGCGCCCCTTCAAGAAGATACTCAGGTGCGCTCCAGGCCCAGCCACGACTAAAGAAAAAAGACTTGAGGGACTTGTAGAACCCTGCCGGATGGCTCATAAATAAACAGCGGAGCTTAAGCGGGAGGTGATTCCAGATGGAAAGAACCACAACCATTAAATTTATCTGACGTTGCTGTTGACATGTAAATTATGCGCCTCCAATGCGCTCCATGGTTTAATTAATTACACAGAAATGCAAATGATTTAAATTTTATTGATCCCTACAACTGTTCTTTTTGACCGCGCTGGCGTCGGGAGCACCTCTGAGTAATTTCCTTGAAGAGAACTATTATAAATACTTGAATGAATGATCCACAACAAGTGTCAAATGTTACCATTACCCTAAAACTCCCTCCATCCTGATGGTATGTAAGACTAAGTACAAGTATGTATAGTTGAACCAGTCATATTTAAGCGTTTGCATTGTTAGCTGTTGTATGTGATTTGATCTCATATTGTAATTGTAATTGAACATTTGTATAGCTACACTCAGAGATTCAGAGGTGCTCCTGACCCAGATAAGATAGTCTTCAGGCTTTTCCGAAACAGAGGAAGAGAAAGGATGAGTAGCTCAAGACGCAATTCATACGGAATATGGTTCCAACTGGATTTGATCCTATAGTCGTCCTTTAGCCAGGAAGAAACTCCAAATAGGCAATTGGGATTGGCATGCAGGGCATAGTTTCAAAAACCCCATTGACAGATACCGTGTATTACCGACCTCTAGCTCTGAGTCGCCTGGCGTAGAAAGCCTTCAGCATTTTCACATAATTAAAGTCTTTCCACTCTACTCACTGGGAAGGGAAACTGGCAAATCCATCCAGTCAAAAACTGCTTACGAGATCGTCACAAATATTAAAGATTGGTATGATGTAGTCTACTGTCTATGTGATGACGTGTACCAGAGACTGCTAGTCTAGCTTTAAGAAGATGTAGGCCTCATACTGCATATGAAGGAAATCTGAAAAAATAAATGCACAGTCTACTGCAAGTTATCGTTATATTATTATCAGAAGAAAGTCAGTCGAAGCCCAGGAGAAGAAGTAACCAAAGTCTATTAACAGAACAAAGTAACGAAATTCATCTTATGAGACAAGAAGTCGAAAACGAGAAGACAAACAGAGAGAGTTTAATATTAGCAAACGAAGAGCTCAGAATTAATATAAAGAATGAAGTACAGACTAAGAAGGCTTTGACCGAGGAACTGAGTAAGGAAAGAACAAATAATGGCGCACACATTAAAAAGCTTGAACAAGAGTTGAACAACAACGAAAAAGCCTGCAACACACTTGAGGTCCACAACAAGAAACTTCAGCAGGAACTTGATGCAAGGAATATGTACAACGATAAACTTCAAAAGGAACTAAGCAAAGAGAAAGTTGCCAACAGTTTGCTTCGAGCCAGTAACAACAAACTCGTTCACGAAGTGAACACGTATGAAACGACACTCAAGACATTAGAAGACAACGTCGTAAAACTCAAGCAAGAACTGGAGACAACGAAGACAGGTAAATAAATATGAAATGATCTGGTTCTGGCCTAATACAATTCAGAGACCTTTCATGAACAAGGTATCAATCGATGGCTACCTCGAGTGAAAAATCGTCTATTGGAGAAGTTCTGTCGAAGTCCGATGGATATGGAGAATCAGAAGTCAGTCTACTGTGATCACGCAAATCGAAACAGATGAATTTTATGCTGAAACCTGAATGGTATTAAAGGAGATTGACAGATCACAGCAGTTATTTCCGTAGCTTCTTACCTAATAAAAACTTAAAACCGAACTCTGTCATGATTCGGGACGCAACAATGTTTCAGATGATTAAGTGCAACAGTTTGGGTTGAAGTGGGTGAACAAAAAGGTGAGGGTTCTGGGGATTTATGAGCAGGCCTAATAACGAGCTTTTTGGTTCCTGGACCTAGATTTTAGAACTCTCCTTTCTCTTTCTCTGCTCTGTCACTTTCGTTCTCTGATTAAGACTTACTTTTTCACATTCCTCAGCATCACCTCTCTGTCTTTAGCAGGGCAGATCTTCTAGATTAACTTTTTAAGGCTTTGGTTTGGGTGAGCTATCAGTGGGGCATTGAGCATTAGACAGTAATAGACACCGTCACTATGACTCATTTCATCTGCGCCATATCAAGTCTGCACGCATCAAGTTTATCTTAAAGGGTTATAGGACGGAGCACCAGGTCAATTAGGTGTCAAAAAAATTGATTCGACAGGAATGACAACAGAAATGTTGTTGTTACAGAAAGCAGAAACACGATTTTGAGCCTTGAAGAGAAACTGAAACAAGAGCAACTCGAGAAGGAAAAGCTGATGATGCAAAGAGAAGAAAAGCAAAGATTACACGGTAGGTGTTAAAACTGCACTTTAGTAGTGGATTATGGATAAAGACAGAGGGCTGGGTATGAAATAATTTCCAATGCTCTGCTTTCAATTTGTCCATGTCATTCTAAATATTGTATTAATTACTAAACTCACATAGGCCTACTATATAGTTAAAGAGCGACAACTTAATGGCAGTCATTCAAAAATGCTGTAATGACGCCGAAGAGAATATCATTATGTATGTATGTATGTATGTATGTATGTATTGTATGCATGTATTTACGTATATTCGCATAGTTCCAAAAACTTGAATTTGGTTGACTTATGGTTGAATTTGTTAGTACATGAAGAATCAAAAAAGAATTAAAAAAGAAACAAAAACTTACAAAGCTGTGAATAAGCACAGGGTGAACCAAGTCCTTGAAACGAAAAAAATGAAATCGCGAACAATGGCACAGTTTCAAAAAATGGTGTCAAAAATATTTATTCATGTGCCAAAGTGACGTAAATTATAACGGCGTTTATTGGACGGCAATGTTGGGATTTATTTATTTATTTGCCCTTATGGCTAAGGTTTAAAAGATCAGTAGGTTTAATGGGTGGGGTCTAAACTTGAAAAGCAATTATCGCTCTCCAACACTTTTAGTGTGCTAACTGTTATGTTTATTACTTTATTATATTTTGTTCGCAATGAAGCGCCTAAGCCTATAAGTAAACGAACCGTATGTTAATGCGTGCAGTCGATAAATCGCTTGTAAAGTTTACGACACATTTCTGAGTAAATAATTATAAGGGCGATCCATACTCCACTAGCGGATTGCCTGAAGTCCACTTTACGGTGTTTTCTATCTGTGTCTTTTTTCTGTGCCTTTGTCTCTTTGTATTTGTCGACGTATCTCTAAGTAGCTCTCGTTTTATTCTCTTCAATGCTTTAATTGTGTTTGTTTTATTGCCATTATCATCGCAATCGCCTGTTTGTCTCCAATTCGAGCAGGTACACTTGACAACAATTTAGGCCAATCTCAGTTTAAACTTCAAAGCAAAGTCTTGTAAGTTAAATTTACAAATAACTAATATTCAATTGTTTCCAATGTCAGTTGAACTTCAATACCAATCCGATCCAGTCTTAATTCAGACGATCAGAAGAAAAGCAGCAGAAGATAAGAAGAAACCGATAAGTGGGTTGACGATCTTAGACAACGAATTGTTTGCTGTTAGAGATGAGAGCTCAGAAGTTGAAGTTTACGATTCGATTAAATTCAGTTTCAGTCGTCGATGGAAAATGAAGGAATTGACTCATCCAAGGGACATAGGATCCTGCAACAGAAATAAATGTCTTTACATCTTCGATTACAAAGGCCATCGAAAGCCGAAGGAAATCCTGAGAGTTGATCCAAATGGAAATTTAATAAAGAATTGGTCAACAGGAGATGACTGGGGATGGGGTCTATCTGTAACAGATGAATTGAATGTCATTTTAACTGTTTTTAATAAACACAAATTGAATGAATATTCGCCAGATGGACAATTGATCCGTGAAATAAATCTGTCAGACTCAGGCATTCGGTATCCAAACCATGCTATGAAGCTGGCAGATGGTCATTTCGTGGTCAGTCATGGCTCAACGAAAGATGATCTGCACAGAGTGTGTGTAGTGGATGCAGATGGAAAACTGAAGAAGTCATTCGGTGGAAAGCGTGGATCTACCATTGGACAAATGGATGTTCCAGTCTATTTGTTCATCGATGGAAATGGATTCGTGATGGTCGCTGATCAGTTGAACCGCCGAGTTTTGCTATTGGATCCAGATCTGAATTTGAAGAGAGAAATTCTCCCAAAAGAGGAAAAGCACGGAGCACTAGTTCCGTGGAGGATTCTTCTGGATGAGTCAAATGGTCGACTGTTTGTGGCTGACAACGAATCGAACAGTCAACGGATTTTTATTTTCGATTTTAAATAATTAAGTGGAAACTTATGTGAAGTTAAATGAATATTAACATGTGTTACTTTGAAATTAATGTAATTTGATTTCTTATTTCTGCAGTATATGCATTTCTTATCAATATTCGAAAGCGTATTGCTCCGTATCTCGTATGTTTGAAGGCGCTCATACATGATATACATGACATTATATCTGTTTCAAACTCCTGAGCCTTTAACATTCTGGTGACGATGCATCACGTGACTTCATATTTTCTTCACAGATGAATGTTGTATAAGATATCCACCCCAGGACATTATTGTAGTTTTCAATATCTGTATAGATAAAGAAGTTAACCTAATAATCATTTGTTATTATGTGAACATTGATAATGTGAAAAAAACATTATCCGTAATAGTCTAGCCTGTTAATATTTGTTCTTGGAGATTCCATCGAGTACCGACCTAAGCAGATGGATTTTGTTAATAAATTACCAACATTGAGATCCATAAACACTCTTGATGGTTGAACTTTCTGGTTGGTATTTGCAGAAGTGTGGAAATTATATATAGCCTACTTGATGTTTGCGATAAGTGTTGCAGATTTAGGCTGTGCCGATATTAGGACTATCAAATAAATTATTGTTGGCCTAACAATCGTTGCAAATGAATTTACGATCAACTAGGAAAGTTTTGAAGTGAAGGAGGTTTAAAGAAATGCGTCCATGGAAATTGTTGGCCCTATTAAGGTTAAATTAAGTATTATGTTGGAAGATTGTTGCAAAGCGTCTGCTGTGGAAAAAGAAATCTTATAATCGGTGTTGAGGCTTGAAACTGCAGAAGCCATGAATTTGTAAATTATTTTCTCAGCATTCACCAGATGGCTTCACAAAAGAGCCGTAGGTTTTGCACATTTCTGATAGTCAACTCAAGTAGGGGCCTATAAATAGCAATGACTAAGCTGATCGCACATTGTCGGTTGGAAGATTAGACGGCAGACTGGATACCCTCCCATCAATTCATGGCTAAGAAAATTGAATTCGCAAACACTTCACACTCACGCCTGCCCCAAAAAATAATTAATTTCCATCCGCAAGGTCACATAAGAAGCAATCAATGCTTGTTACTAATACGTGATCAGTGATGGTGACAATAGTTAGTTTGTGAGTAAGAGGCTATGAAGGCTCTGAAGCCAATTCGGTTAAAAAAGAGAACTTTAATAAGAAGTCGGCAAAATTAAAGAATTATCTTGCTTTCGGTATTCTTGTAGGGGTCGTAGAATGTTTAGCTAAAAAGACCGATAATCTTTATAGACCCAACAAGCATAAGCAAAAATGAAATTTATCAACTGCGTTAAAAGTTAGTGTTAATTTCAATATGGCCGATTCGGTATGTGTTATTGCAATTCTTTAGCCGTTACCACTCATACCTAACTTTTTTCAATAGATTCTACATTTAAGGCTATTGAACTAACTGTTCGGTTCCTTTAAATTTCTTGCTATAATTCATCCAGGAGATGTATATTTTCCTTAAAAAAATTTTGAGCTCATATATATATATATATTATATATATATTATGAATGCATGTATTATGTTTCATATCTCGTTATTTCAAGCGAATAAGACTCTGAACTGCATAAAGCGTTCTGCTGTTCTACAGTTCTATTCATATTTGATTTATATCAACGATATATTTCTGAGCTTTATGCGCAAGATTTGTCAAGATATGAAATATGTTTGGTACTGTTGCTTGCCACGTCTGTCACTTCTGCAAGTGCTGATGTGTATTGTTCCAGTCACCATGAAATTGTGACTGGTCTATGGACGCCCATTATTAAACGAAGCGGATCGATACTGCGTGTTCGTAAAATCTGCACCCTGCTAATCGGTCCCATGTGAACGCTACACCATTGAAGCGATTTGACATCGTGTGCATGCGTACATCGAAGGAGTGCTACGTTCGTAGGTCGGTGTAGGGAAATACACCACAGAAATAGTGACGACATTTAACCTATGTGTTACTGGTACCTACTGACATTTCATGCAATGTATGGCCAAACTCTTCAAATCAACCGAATATTATGATTTAATATATGCTAGAAACGAATTGTTCTTAGACAATCAGTCTTTAAGAAACGATCTGTCATGCAGAAGATGAAATCAAATCTAGTGAAGTTTCAGTTAACAATAACGATAACGTATCGTTAACAAAAACTGCACCACCAAAATGTGCACGCCTATTCTGCTCGTAAACCTCAATCTTCTTTTATTCTTCTGGTGAACTTTGACCTTCTATTCATTCACGATGACCGCTCGTTGTCACAGATACGCTCCGAGTTGCTGCTATGGTAGGAGCAATAAGGAGCATTGTTGAAAATGTCTATTCGCAGAGGATATTTGTTCGGTATCTTCTCAGCCTATGTGTATTCCTCGAACCAACTTCGCCATACAGTGGTATCTTTGATTTTATTGCGCAAATAACCTCATGACCCTCTTTTGCTCTGTGTTTTTCACTGATTCTGAATTCCATGTAGAGTCGTAGACCTCGATATCTGCATCATTCGTGGGTTATATGTCAGTTTACTTCGTCAGCATACACCTCTCTCACTAACCCACATCCTATACAATGTATCTATTCTTTGATATCTAAAATGGTTTCTGTTTATTAGAACCTATCTACCAGCAGTTCTGTCTTTCTTGTATGCTCACAATTTTTCTCTAACAGTTCATGGTACATGACTCTGTCTGAATCATGCCTACATCATTTTCGTCCTAATTCAATCTTTTTATTCCCCTACTTATCAAGCGTCTCTGTCACAATGCAACATTGAGCAACATGTTCAATAATACGTCGAAGTCTTTCATTGTTTGTCCATTAAATAAACTTTTAATACAAACAAGTTCGAACTGCGTATAACAAACTAAGCAAGTTTTGCAATCAGCTACCATAGAGATTTGTCCCTAATATGAAATCGTAATCGTAATCGTAAATTTATATAGCGCCACTTCAAGAAATACTCCTCAGAGGCGCTCCAGACCTGACAACACCAAACCACGATCGAAAAGAATGGTTTTCAAACGCCTGCGGAAAAGAGGCAAGGAAAGACCAAGAAGCTCATTACGTAGGTTGCTAGGCAACCTATTCCAGAAAGATGGACCGACCACAGCAAAGCTCTTATGAAGCACCATGGATGTTCGAGCCACAGGGACAAGCAGGTCGCCTTGAGTGGCAGAGCGAAGGGATCTACGACCTGGTATGGAAAGCACTGGCACACAAAGCTCCCTGAGATAGACTGGGGCTTGACCTGCAAGACAATTGCGCATAAGCATTAGGATCTTAAACTCAATGCGTTTTTGCATTGGCAGCCAGTGCAGTTCCTCCCGTATAAAGCCAGATATATGCTCGAACTTTGGTATGCCTCCTATCAGCCGAGCAGCGGCATTTAGCACAGATTGCAATTGACTTATGCGCGATAGGGCTAAGCCCGCCTAGATAGCATTGCCATAGTCGACTCATGTGTACATCGAAGGAGTGTTACGTGGTTAGGTCGGTGTAGGGAATTGCCACAGAAATAGTGACTTTTAACCTATGGTACCTACTGACACTTAATACAATGTATGGCCAAACTCTTCAAATCAACAAAACATTATGATTTAGCAAATGCTCAAACGAATTGCTCTTAGATAATAAGTCTTTACGAGACGATCTGTTATGCAGAAGATAGATGAAATCAAGTCTAGTGAAGTTTCCGTTAACAATAAAGAGAACGTATCGTTAATATAAAAAAAACTGCACCATCAAAATGTGTATGACTTTAACTCTTCTCGTGAACCTCATTCTTTCATCTTCTTTTATTCTTCTGGTGAACCTTGATCTTCAATCCATTCATCATGGCCGCTCGTTGTCACAGATACGCTTAGATTGACTGCTGTAGTCGGAGCATTGTTGAAAATGTCTCTCCTCGCGTGATATTTTGTTCGGTATCTTCTCAGTTTATCTGCATTCTCGAACCAACTTCGCCATAAAGTGGAATCTTTCATTTAATGGCGCGAACCACCCCACCTTCTCCTACTCTGAGTTTTTCACTGATTCTGAATTCCATGTAGGCCTCAATTATCTTAATCATCCGTGGAGTATATATGTCAGTTTATTTCGTCAGCATACTCCTCTCTCGCTAACCCACATTCTCTGGCTTTGGCCTACAATGTATCTATTCTTTGATATCTAAATTGGATTCTGTTTATTAGAACCTATCTACCAGCAGTTCTGTCTTTCTTGTGTGCGCCCAATTGCTCTCTAACAGTTCATGGTACATGACTCTGTCTGAATCATGCCTACAGCATTTTCGTCCTAATTCAATCTTTTTATTCCCCTACTTATCAAGCCCCTCTGTCACAGCGCAACATTGAGCAACATGTTCAATAATACGTCGAAGTGTTTCATTGTTTGTCCATTAAATAAACTATTAATACAAACAAGCTTGAACTGCATTCAGCAAACTAAGCAAGTACTAAAATGAACTACCACAAAGATTTGTCTCTGTTATAAAACTTTATAATTTAAGATATTACTTATTCCAACCTCACAAAGGCGTTCAACGAATGCGACTGGTCAGTTTTCTACGAAATGGATGCGGACTTCGCCATCAATTCGCTTCGTTGTGCGCGTATGCTTAAATAATGTGAATAGTTATCATGTATATGCAGTGCCCGATTTAAACTTAGTGCGCTCCTATAGGCTATATAAAGCTTAGAGACGCATTGTTGAAACATTACACTCTGGCAAAACTTTAAAATAAGCCTTTTAATGAATTAATTAACAGCAAGGCATTTAAATTTAAAAATTCAAATTATTTTCAAATGAACTTACTGATGACATTTTTATCGATTTGTTGGCTTGATCTCTAACAATGATTTTTAATATAGTATACCACTATAACCTGTAAACAATACTTAAATGTAATTTTTGAAATTATTTTATCAATCATTAATGTATGTACAACATTTGTTGATACCCCTGCGGATTGTGACACTCTAAGCTGTAGCTTTTTTCATTGATTCAGTCATTCATTCATTCTGAGAATTTATTTAGCGCCTCTTCAAGACATCTACTCAGAGGCGCTCTTTGCGCTGGCCCATTATGATGTTTTGTGTCATTGCAAACGAAAATATTTCATCAATTAGCAAAACAATGCACAGTTAGCTGAAAAAGTTACCAGTGGTGGGCCCACGTTCAAACGTGGAACAACCAACGGAGACCCGTCGAAAGTTGACAGATGGCATGGATGTTCAGAGTCTCTGAGCGAAGTTGCGTCGATTGAGTAGAGCGGCCACAAGTGAAATCGTTCGCAAACACGGTGACAGTGCCGACGAGCAGTCCCTTACTGGTAGAAGATTACGCGCATCCAGCTATTCTTCGAAGAAAAAGGACTACAGGGAAGAAGGCATTCATCGCGTGTCGGTCGGTAGATTGAATCGCCCCTAGACCCTGGACGACTGAAGGTTGAGGTCATTCCAATGGTCCGCCGCCCGCGTCGGTTGTTGTTTTGTAGCTTATTCATAAATCCGGCACTGTTTACCTGTATGGGTATGCGAGTCAGTTTTGAAAACGTTTCTGTATGTCATGCACGACCAACCTATATATGTGCACACGCGTCCTAAATTTAGACGCATATTTAGGCTACTTGCAGTTGCAGAGGATAGTGGAAATTAATTAATGCGAATTGATGTAAATTAATACAAGTCTTGTTCCTGAAGTCGATGTAGAAGATTGTCACATCGGAGGCAAAAACCTAAAGAGATTAGGCCTACTTATCCATCCAAAGCACAGGAACGAGGAAGATTACTAACAGATGAAAAAGATGCTGCAAGATTCTGATAAAAATAAGATAAGATAACAAAAGAATATTCTTTAAATGACGAACTGCTATCCGCATTTTGGCGTACAGATAATATGGTAATAAACATGCTGAAGGTTTTCATTAGGAATGACTGTAACCGTAACTGTTGCCAAACATGATTGCCTATACACTTTCTAGGGTTATGGCCAAACCCTTGACACAGAAACACAAACACAGAAACATGTTTTAACTGAACAGAGGAACTCCGCAACTTTTACCTTGCCAAACTGATCTGTAGGTACAGTAGGTTACAGATCAGTGCGAAGGCTGAGAATTGTCCGTGTGCTGTTGTACTGGACTTTAAAGTGATTCACCATGCGGCTGATTGGCAATGTGATTCTAAAATCTAAATCATAAAGGACGAGAATAAATCCCAGTGGGATATCAACAGTGCAGAGAGTTTACGATCAAACCGGGCAGTACAAAGTCCATTGGTAATAATTAAATAAAAAGCATTAATATAATTTTAGCACATTTTCTACTGCTAGAGCATCTGTTAAGTTTTGCGCTAAATGAATATTCACCTATAATGTTAATAGACTAAGATACAAGGTACAAAGAGCACGTGACGAATCGCTTTCTACAGTAGTTCGTCGCAAGCAGCAGTCGCAATTGTAGGCCTACTGAATATGTTAATATTACTGAGAGTGAATATTAACATTTTAGTTTCATAACGTGAACCTATTAATTCGATTAATCTAGACCGTTTACAACTGAGCTCTGGTAGACAATCCTTGTAAGAGTTCGTTATTTTATCGGATCAAATTTCTCTTCGCACATAGACCTATTCAACATTCATAGTTCATAGCCAAAAAAACCATTGGGGTCACACCAATAGTGAAATCGAAAGCGCTTTCGATTTTAAGATCTGCTTAGACAAAGAAATGGCTGCGAAAGACTTAGACAGTGACGTCATTAAAATGCGAGAGCTCGACGATATGACTACATGTTGTATATGCACCGAAGTCTACACCGATCCGAAAGCTTTGCCATGCATTCATACATTCTGCATGAAATGTATCCAAAAGACTGGACTCAAAAACAACAAAGGACCTGGGGATGAGATGCCTTGTCCGATATGTAGACGAATGTTCCAGATTCCACCAGAAGGGTTTCGTGGACTTCCAAAGAATTTCTTTATTGAGAGGTTGATACAAATGGAAAATCTTTCAGATCAGTCTGAGTCAGCCATACCCTTATGCGATGCTTGTGTAGAAGAAAATGAAGAAGCAGGTAAGGAAGTTTCAGCAGCTGACACATATTGTGTTGATTGTAACCAGAAGTTTTGTCAGGAATGCTGCAGACATCATAGAAAATTTAAATTGACAAAGCATCACAGATTGATACCAATGACTGAACATGAAAGCGGCCAAACTGTGATGCCAAAATTAGCACCAAGTGTTTGTGAATTTCATGAACAAAAGGTATTGGATGTATATTGTGCTGATTGCAAAGCAGTTGTATGCGCCATCTGCTTCATTGACGACCATAAAAATCACGAAGGCTCTCACGTTAATAAGTTCGTGGATGGTTTTCGGCAACAGATCGAGAGCAATGCTGAAGCAATGAATGAGTGCAGATCTAAAGCTGAAATGGCAAAAGCTGAGATACTGAAAGTGAAGGAAGATATTCAGAAAAGGGTTGAAAGCTTAGAATGTGAGGTGGAGGAGAGAAAATATGAACTGAAACAGTTGGCAGATAAGCATGCAACTTCTCTTTTACAAGGTCTGTTTTCGATAAGGCAGAGCAAGATTAAAGAAATCAAACTGGAAACAGATGATATTGATACATATCTATCAAGTTTAGAAAATTATAATTCCTACTGTCAGAAGATAATGGCTAGAGGATCAGCTAGCGACATCTGCGCAGCATTTTCAGACTTATCTGCTAGAGCCGTGGAGTTGCAAGAACAATGTCAACCTATGATTGAAAAACGAGAAATCCAGTCAATTAACCTACGGTTCAGAAAATCAGAACTCGAGGAGGTTCTAGCGGAGAGCTGTGACAATGTGATTGGTGAAATTGAAGGTAAGCTGTTTCCCTCATAAACACTGTCAATAGCCACGCTATGCTTGGGTTAAAACTTGTCTCGACGTACAATTTATCGTAAAATATATGTGAGGAACAAAATTATCTCAGTCAATCTTCTTTTTTTGTTGGTGCAAGAGAAAGATGCTTACTTGAAGGCAGTCTACGCAGGCGCGTAACTAGCATTACGCAATTACGCAACTGCGTAAAGATTTTAGCAGCTCTCAAATTTTTTTTAACCGTTTAGATTACTTTTTGACATTCTAGATTACTATTATTCGTTGAATTTCTAATGTGCAGACTTTATTACTGTACAGTCAGTAAAACATTTCCCTTCGCCGACATAGTGAAGACTCTGCAAATTTCGTGGAACTTCTGAATTTTCGATCACAGACCGACACTATAGATTAAATCATCGTAAGCTAATGTCATCTGGTCCACGCAAAACCCAGTACATAAGTCCGTTGATTCAAAAATCAGCTGATCCACCTGTGTGGCCTGTGAGTTCGAGACATTATTGTGGCAGAATGTCGTGCGGCTAGGTTGTAGCCTACACTTTATTGTTTGATGCGAGCACAGAACAGATATCGGTCAGCTTATGCGGTATGTTGATAGCGTGAACAACCCGGTTCTCAGCATGTGGCAAAAGAACAATTTATAGGGCCTAACTGTCATCCCAAGTTTTCCCAACGCTTGACACCACTGGCGAAACTATTGCGACACTCGTAAAGCAGCAGCTTTATGAAGTTGGTTTCTGTGTATGTTAAGGTATCTTGATAAGGACAATTTGCTGCCGACTTTTCAATCTGGTTTTCGTAAGGGCCACTCCACGGAGACCCTGTTAGTTCGCCTCCTCTCTGATATCTATGGGGCTATTGATAGGTCACAGGTCACCCTCATAGCATTATTTGATGTCATCGCGGCGTTTGACACCGTCGATCACCATATCATTCTTAGGCGCCTATCTACCTCGTTTGGCCTTTCTGGTAACTTTCTTGACTGGATTGTTTCCTACCTCCATCACCGTTCCTTCTCTGTGGTCTACGTGTCTACTAGGTCTCCATGTGTTCCTGTCCCGTTTGGCCTGCCCCAGGAATCTGTGCTGGGCCCTCTTCTCTAATTATATTATTTATACTGCTGATACTGGTCCTCTCCTGGCCTCTTGCTGAGCCTTGCTCTGTGCTGAACCAATCATATGCGGGTAACCTGCAGGCGTTTTTGCACTGTCCTGCGTCAGCAGCCATTACCGAAGCCCGGGCCATGACCCGGGCAATGGAGGCTCTCGAGGCCTGGATGTCCTCCAATCGCCTGCGGCTAAACTCATCTAAGACCCAGTTCATTTGGCTTGGCACACGCCAGCAGCTCGCCAAAATTGATTTGGAGGCCCTTGCCCAGGAGTTCCCGCAGATTACTTTCTCACAGTGGCAAAGAAATTAATTAATAGATAAATCCAGGCAGGTTATCAACTTCATAAAATAAAATTATAGGCGTGTATGTAATGAGATCGACGATCGTCATGAAAACTTCAATCTCTTAGAGAAAATAACATATCCAAAATTAAGTGGCCAAGGGCAGCATTTTGGGCCGTCGTCCGGGGCGGCATTTCAGCTCCGTACGCCATTGCTTTCTCATCCTTTGTCCGGGACCTTGGTGTCACATTAGACCAAGAACTAACGTTCACGCGGCATATCAGCCTGCTATGCCGCGATTGTGTATACCAGCTGCGTCAGCTTAGAGAGGTCTTCCGTTCCTTAACCTTTAATGCTGCCTTAATGCTTATCCACTTCTTTGTTGTTTCCCGTCTTGATTATTGCAGCGCCCTCTGCGTGGGTTTTCCGGCGACTCGGGTTGGGTGCTTGGTTCGGGTCTTACGCTCGGCGGCACGCTATATTGGTTGCATCCCAAGATTCCGCCATGTTACTGACTATAATGCGGGATGTCTTGCATTGGCTTCCTTTCCCACAGTGGATCGCTTACCGGATCTCTTCCTTGGTCTGGCGCTGATGTGGTCTCTGTTTATCTACAGGAGCACCACCCTCAGCATCCAGCACCGTGGTTCTCCTCGCTCTTCTAGGCAGGCTGAGGTTCTTGTCTCCCGGTCGCGGACTTCTATTCTGCAGCGCCGTGTTTTTTCTGTTGCTGGCCTGCAATCTGGAATGGGCTTCCTTTGGCACTACGCCTAATGCCGAGAGCCCTTCAGATCACGTTCTATTCTAACTTCAAGACTGTTCGGATTTCGGAGTTGTGTCGGGTGCGCTCCTAAGTAGATAATCTTGAAGGGGCGCTATGTAAATCTCTGTAATGAATGAATGAATCATAATTTGCCAAAGAGCTGATGTAAAATGTTATTACTTTTAACCAAAAAGATTGTCTCCAAAATGGACCATTAGGCCTACAAACCAACAAATAAATTTATTTTCTTATGCTTTAGTTAATTGCTTTGATGAGTCTGTCTGTTTCTAGTCTACGTTGGTTGCTGGAACTTTGCAGCTGAACCCATTTTAAAATCAAATTATGAAATTATAATTATAATTTTCCAAAGAACTTATGTAAAATGTTATTACTTTGAATCAAAAAGTTGGTCTCCAAAATGCACCATTACAAACCCCTAAATGAAAAATTTTCTTACCCTGGGGAGAGGGCACAGCCCCCTCCCCAGACCCCTCCCCTCAGAGTTCTTCAAAACTGCGTAATTGTATGGAAGACCTGGTTACGCCACTGAGTCTACGTAATGAATTCTCGTTTCATGCAAAAGACATAAATTCATGTGAATTTATATTCATTGATTGGTGTATTAATGTATTTACACAGTGCTAGATATCTCTAATGATAGTCAGATAGTAGCAATACTTGTGTTCGATATCTTTGTGTCTGCGTACGTATGTCTTTGTGTTCTTGGATGTCTTTGTGAGAAAGAGTGTTTGTCATGTATGACCTGTTTTGGTAGACCTCTAACGGTCATGCTACGGCCATCTATTGATGAATAAGTTTATATAAACTAGAGGGTTAATTCAAGGTCATGCCAATCTTCCATGCTATGTCAATGTTGTTTGTCTCTGTAGTCTGTACCCCTCTGGCCATACTTGCACAATGCACATGTTGAGATAGACCGAACAGAATTTTCGCTAGATTTAACATTAAAAATGTCTTCACTTCCGAAAATGCGGGCTCCGTCAACAATATAACATTTGAAACCTAAAATAATAGTTAAGGACAGTATCAGAATGTATAAATTTTTTAAAGATAATAGCATTCTAATGATTGGCCCCTTATTTGTGAAATGTTTAGTATAGGCCTGGGTCCGTGGACCCACTGGACCCGTGGTTAATCCAGGTTAATCCTTTGTCTGGTTTTCGGGTAAAGCATTTTTGCTACCCGACCCATACCCGTGACACAGAGCCGTTACCCGTACCCGTACCTGACCCGCACTCAAATTATTACTAGACCCTACTCATACCCGCGGGAATCCTCGTACCCGCACAGTACCCGTCACGTCATTAGCACGTGTTCCCAAAGAAAATATCAAAACAAGAAATAATAAGTGATGTAGGTATGAAGTCCACGGTGGATTATTTAGGGTCATGCGTTTGATAAGATTATAGACTTCGAAGTAGGTGGCAGGTGGTATGTCATTAAAGGCAGATCCAGAAAAGTCAGTGTCGAGCCGCAGGTCATTCCATACTAAAGCAGTGCATCTAAGAATTTATTTAGATAACTTTGATGTGGCGCTGTGCAGGGTTTATTTGTCCAGTGCATAGTTCAACTTTTTTGTATGATGTAGTTCATCGCATGTACGCATGTACGCAGCTTATACTAGAGATTTCTCTGATGTTTTCAGGCCTATGTATTACTGGATATTATCGAAAATAAATAGTAGTCTAGCTATCGTTATTTTTCAGAAGAAAGTGATTCCAGGCAAAACAAAAGAAGTAAACAAAGTGTATTAGCAGAACAAAACAGAGAAATTGATCTCCTGAGAAAAGAAATTGAAATGGAAAAGACAAACCAAGAGAGTTTTCGATTAGCACATGAAGAGATGAGAATTCATATAGATATGGAAGTACAGGCTAAAAAGGCTTTGACAGTAGAACTGAGTAAGGAGTATGATAATGATTCCCAAATAAAGAAACTGAGACAAGAGTTGGAGAAGAACAAAATAACCATCAACACGTTGCAAGCCGAAAAAAGCAAACTGAAGCAGGAAATGGATGCATGGATTATAACCATCAGTTCACTTCAAATGAATAACTATGAACTTATGGAGGAAATCAACAAAGAGAAAATTGCAAATGGTTTGCAACAGGCCGACAACAACAAACTCATACAAGAAGTGATCACATATAAAAGAACAATCAAGGCATTGGAAGACAAGGTCGAGAAACTAAAACGTGAGTTGGAGACGACGAACACAGGCAAACAAACTTGATATGTTTTTAACCTAATCTAATTCTATGATATTACATTATTATGATATGATATTATATGATATTATTCAGTTATAATTATTAAAAGTAATCAGTCGATGTTTTCTTCGCTTAGTATTGGTGATATCTTCGTCTCCTCTGCAAACGACACAAAATAACATCAATAAAAATTCTAAGTTACACAGTGCGACTCCATGCTCTCCGCTTTTCGACGGCTAACAGTCTTCCTCTGCTCATATATCTAAATATTTTATATCTTATGATACTGGTATTCTTCAGGTGCTAGTAATTAAGTAATTGTACCTTAATTAATATATATATAGCAGGCCGATATTAATTTTGAAAAATCATATTTTAAGACACACCCTAATATATATATTTTTTTATATATATATATATAATATATATATATATATATATATATATATAATATATATATTAGGGTGTGTCTTAAAATATGATTTTTCAAAATTAATATCGGCCTTGTTGTTTTCGTGTTCCACCTTGAGAAACATTGTCATTTGCCAGATTACATGTAGATGAAAATCAGATTAGATTTAGAACTTGCGCAAAGCCCCGCAAGAATTAGCACTTAGGAAACAATGTAATAGCCTAAATTGCAATTTTGAAAGATCCGAACAAATTTCAGCACTTAAACATAAAATATATGGCAAAGGTAGAAGAAGAACCGTTAGTTATTTGTCATTTATTTATCCCCTTCGGTGCCTTTTAGGAACTTGTTCCCATGGTACTCGACCATTTGCAGAACAAACTGTTTCTCTTCCTCGTTCCTGACCAGGGCTTCATTGAAGGGCTGCACGAGAGCCACTCCTTTCTCCGCCAAATCGATCGTCACTCTTGGGAATATGATGTCGTTTGCTTCACTCTATGATTGTTCTGACTCCCATTGTCGCGGGTCCCGATCACCACAAAATGTCACACATGTATTTCTTAATGCACCCGATTAGCCTAAGGCCTGAAGACGTACTCATGGGTGTCCACTTATCTAATGGATATATATATATATATATATATATATATATATATATATATATATATATATATTCAATCATTCACATTAAGATAGACTTAATGCAAATGCGATGGAGATCATCATATTAATCAAAACTCTTGAGGCCAGATCTGAGAAGAATTACTGATTCTGACTTTCATATGTCAACTTTTTTGAAGTTTGTATATGGGCCTAGTAGGCCTATAAAATTACCAATTTAGCTGTCACGCTATAATGGTACTGACGACGGTATCGGTATAAAAACTTCCTGAAAGCCGTCAATTTTGCAGACAATGCCGTCTTTAGGTATAGACGATATATAGGTGGCTGCCTAGAGAGGCATTTTTCAAGGGGCGACAAATTCCGGCAAAATACATGGCGGTAACTTCCGTCAAAAAGATGTCATTTGTGTGTAAGGGGCGGCATTTTTGTTCTTGCCACTAGGAAAAACTGTCAAAGACTGCCAAAGTCCGCCACTGCTTGCAGAGAGTAAACAAAGTCCTTAAAATGGAAAAATAAAATTATGGTGAAGAAGGCCTTTGTAATTATAGTTTCTATATATTATAACGTATCAGATTCTATTTATAAATACCATATCTAAACAACGTACGTTATGGCGGCGATATATGGACACCGATGGTTAGATTCTATTTTACGTTGTCTAGAGTTTATAGACGGGTCAACAGCGAGGTGTATACTTTTCAATTAATTTTTACTAATCCAAATTATTACTACAAGGAAAGTAATCATTATAGAAATAATGTTATCTTAGCCATAAACCTAAATCCCAAACTAAACGAACCGATCTATTTATGCGTGCTCTATTACCTGACAATGCACCTGATGCATTTTTTGTCTTCTGATTCTCTTAGTTTCTTTGTCTATTTGTATCATTCTGTCGATGCATCTCCGTGTAGGCCTATCTCTCGTTTTCTTTTCTTGTACCGTAATATTATTACGCATTTTGCTGATATCGTCATTGTCATCGCCAGCGTCAATACATGATTCAATTCGAGAGTTTCGCAGCATGCGACAATAATTTTGGTTATAATATAACCAAAATTATTAAATCGCAGCGTACTTTGTTAGATTTCGCTTTAAACTGATAATATCAGTTTAAAGCGAAATCTAATAAGTTTTATATTATTTTGAAATAAGCAACAGTATTTTAGTTTCTATTTCAGATTAACTTCGCAGCGAATTCAAGTTGGACCCAGTTTTAGCTCAGACGATCAGAACAAAAGCCGCTGCAGAGAGGAGGAAACCGACCCGCAGGTTGACGATCTTAGAAAAAGAATTGCTTGTTGCGAATGAAGACAGTGCAGAAGTTGAAGTTTTCGACTCGATTAAATTAAGTTTCAGTCGTCGATTAAATTTCAAGGAATTAATTCGCCCCCTAGATAGGCTATATATAGCATCATGCAATAGAAATAAAATATCATCGATTACAAAGGCGATGGTCAGTTGAAGGAAATCTTGAGGGTTGATCCAAATGGAAAATTGATAAAGAAATGGTCAACTGGAGACGATTATGGTGACAGTCTAGTCTGTCTGTTACAGATGAATCGAATGTCATATTCACTGTTTACGAAAAACATAAATTTAATGAATAATCGCCAGATGGACAACTGAAACGTGAAATAAATCTATCATCGGACGCAGGTATTCGTCATCTATGGCACGCTCTAAAACTGACCAATGGCAGGGCTTCTCATTTAAGGCGATCGATCGATCGATCTCCTTGGTCGATCGCCTAGCATAGGTCTGGTGGATCGATAAATCGATCGCGCAAATCGAGCGCGATCGATTTACTCCAAGAGGAAACTGGAGCCATTGTTTTATTTACCTAATTTACATTACTTTAATTTTTGCTTACTTGCGGCGGCGGTGAAGGACTGAAGGTGTTCGGAACGCAGCGTTTCGTGACCTGAGTGGTCGCTGCTTATTTCGTGCAATATGATTAGTCATAACAACACGGTGGACATCTCCCGCGAAACGTCATTATTTTGTAAGTTCGTAGCGTCACTAATTTGGGAAATTATTGAAAGCAACAATGGCGGCGACGGTGCCGAAGTGGAATAATTATATATGTACAGTTTAGCAACGGCGCTCGTTTTCGGTTGCTGGCCGGGCTGGCCCTAGGACTGGAATGAGCTCCCTGTTGCTCTCCGCCTAATGAATATAGAGTTCACACGAACGGTCACGTCATTATATCTGTAATAACTTAATGAGTAACGACTTTTGTCTTATTTGGCCGTGGCTGGACTAGGAGCGCTTCTGAGTCGATCACATTGAAGGGGCGCTATAAGCTTATGAAAACTAATTAATAATACTATCAATAGTAATAATAACTGAACTGAACTGAGATAGGCCTACTAGATTAGTACTATATAATATGCAGCTAATACGTACTATATAATATGCAGCTAATACGTACTATATAATATGCAGCTAATACGTACTATATAATATGCAGCTAAATGAATACGATACACAAAATACGCTGCAGTATACGAAAACTCTCGAGGTCGATCGCGCACCGATCGCCTACGCAATCCTGCGCGATCGATTTTCAAATCGCCTTCTATTTTCAAATGAGAAGCTCTGCCAATGGTCATTTCTTGGTCAGTCATGCCTTTTCCCATGGTAATGGTCTGCAGGAATTATGCCTAGTGGATACAGAAGGAAAACTTAAAAAGTCATTCGGTGGAAAACCTGGATCTAGGTCTACTATCGGACAAATGGATCGTCCCGTCCATTTGTCCGTCGATAAAAATGGATTTGTGTTGGTCGCTTATCGAGGTAGCGGTATTTGTCGAGTTTTATTATTGGATTCAGACTTGGAATCTAAGAGAGAAATTCTCTCAGAAAAACATGCATTAGGCCTACAATATCTGCGGAGGATTGTTCTGGATGAATGAAATGGACGACTGTTTGTGGGTGACAACGAATCGAACAATCAACAGATTTTGATTTTCGATTTCGATTACAAATTTTTTAAGTGAACATCTACTTAAGGATGAATGTAATATGCTTTTTTGTTTTATTATTGAATTTCTAACCAACATTCGAAAGTATATAATTCAATATTTCGTCGGCCGAGAATTAGGTTGTTCTAACTGCAAGAATGTTGTTTTCGAGAAAACGGCAGAAGTATCTTTGTACAGCAAAATGATACATTCAAGTAGCGAGTAAGCTATCAATAAATAGCTCTGGAGAATCAGCATTTTTCAGCAACAATGTTGCCTATGTTATTTTTTTTGTTTATTTAAATTGTTTTTCAATTTTGGAGTTATATAGGCCTATAGTTTGAGATAGAACAACATAGCGCTCAATGCCTGGCTAAAAATAGGGTCGGCCGCGTTTCACGTGGACATAGAACAAGCTAGTCCGTAAACATACTGTCAAAATGGACATAGAACACTATAATTCTGGGTGTTTTGGTACTTCCGAAATGTCTATGAATGTTCTAACTTCATGTGGGGATAGAGCAAGCTGCGCCAAATTCAACGGTATCAAAATGTCCCAAAACATAAAAAGTGGAGTTAGAACAACCTGATTCTCGGCCGACGATTTCTCGAATTTTGGAAATTTTTCTTTTCTTATGTGCTTAGTCTTTTAGATTCTGGTGATGCTTTGCCTGACTTTTTATATCCATCGCAACTGCATAAGACATTCAACCCAGTTTTTCTAATTTCCTATATATCTCGATGATTAATTTGAATTTGAATTTTCATCAAAATATTAATATTACGAATCAGAATTATAGTGGGCTGTTAATGTGCAAATTAGTTTAATTCCCCTTAAGACTGTAGTCGTCAGAAAAGACAATTTTCTGCTGGCACTCTTATACCAATAAGTGGTTTCTTGAATTCAAACTGTTAACTGTTGAACAAATTAGGATAGCGCAGGTAGGCGAATTCATGTATCGGTACGAGCACAATCTATTACCAGCTATAATGCTATATATCATAAACTCTTTCTCCTTACCTCTGAAATTCATTCCTATCCCACTAGAAGCACTAAGTTGTATCGACAGCCCTTTGCCCACACAAATACTCGACTGTTTTCCATTAGATTCGCTGGGGCTAAGGTATGGAACAATATTCCCCTATGGATCCGACAATTGACTGCTTTACAAATATTTAAGAATAAATTACGCCACTATCTGATACATCTAGACATTTGAATGATTGCTATTTACTGCTATGGGTGTTTAGCTAAGTTCTATTAGTTAAGTTATCCTAATTTTTTGTTTAATTCCTGTCTCCGAAAGTAAGCTTGCTGTCCTGTGTTATCGGAACTTTTCATTTCAATACCTGGGTGGCCCTATTAAGCGGGATCGTCCATCCCTTCAGGGTCCTCCACTTGGTAACCGCAACGTCATTGAATGTACACTGCTATAATTGTTAAATATGTTGTCGGTTACAGGAAAAATAAATTGAATTGAATTGAATTGAAGACTGTACTCGTCAGAAAAGACAATTGTTGCGCTTAAAGTTTATGGTTATACGGTAACATCTCGAAAAACATTGATGTGGCCATCTGGCCAATAGACCATACTTAGAAATTAATGGCAATTATGATTTTAGATTGTTTTCAAGCTGGTGTAACATGTTTGTCTGTAGAGGCAGTAAAATTGACAAAAGTCCATAATAATTCTACTTTTTACGAAGGTCAAAAATGAAGCAGTTCTTATGACTTAGGAATCAGTTACCTCAGACCCTTAGGACTTACCTTCTCTCTATTTCTTTTGACCAGTTCCGTCAGCGCCTGAAAACCTCTCCTTACCAGTGAAGACACTGGCCCGGGTCGGGGAGCGCCTCTGTTTTGAGTGGCGCTATATAAATGCTCGATTACGATTACGACTAAAGCGTGATGAATGACGTGCCCAGATTTTAAGATTGTGAGTAGGCCTACGTCACGTTCGCCGCTCCTTTCTTAGGATTGGTCGCTGGTGTTTTCTGGTGATCACAGACGGTAGCTGGAGAGATGCCAGTGGCCCACCACCGATTCGCGCTTACCTTGGGATTGTCACGTGGTGAAGTACGAAACTCGTGCAGTGGCGGATCCAGAGGGGGGCACTTGGGGCGGTCGCCCCCCCCTAAGAGTCCGAGAATTAATTAATTTATTTGATTGCTATTTGTGTTGTTTTTTAAATTAATTTTATATAGTCTCTGCACACAAACACACAGCACCTATATTATTACTCTTTGCATAGCCTATCCTAAAATATTTTCCCCTCTGATACAACGTATGTATACAGTAGAATGAGGTTACTTTTGCCCATGGCACTGATGACTATGTGGCCCAAATTGAAAAATTAGTGTTTCACCTTCTGGCCTTCCGTAGTTATCTCGTGGTTTCGACATCGACGACGTCTATTTTGTTTTATTCCCATGCATGTAGACCTACATTCAGCTCCAAATTTTTAGCATATTTTATTATTCCTCTGTAGGCCTATAGAGTGTAGACAACTCCATTTTAACATACTTTATTCAAACGATATAAAACCTAAGAAGCAATCATTTGGATTGCTGAAAATAATTCTTTACGTTAATATTAGTTGGATTTATTAAAATCCTTCTTTGCGAATAGGTCTAAATAGAAGTTGGATTAATAAAAAAATAATTCATTGCGTAAATAGAAGTTCCATTGATGACAGTAATCATTAAGCTAAAAATCATTGAAATAATTAAATACGCCAAATGGAGTTGACCATCCATAATAATTAAATACACTATTACTCTTTACTGACAAAAACAAGAATGAAATTCATTAATTCAAGTCGAACATTTAGATAACGTCCCTTCAAGAAAACTACTCAGAGGCCAGTGGCGGCGCCAGCTACATGTATAGGCTACAATTTCACCATTTATATTGCGTTTGATATAATTACTAAATCGCTCATGGGAACCCACAGAAATCGCCCCCCCGTAAAGAAAAAGTCTAGATCCGCCCCTAAACTCATGAAGGACATCTTGAATAAAGCCTAAGCTCTTAATTTAAACATTACATAGTTATTTTCTTCAAATTAAAGATTGAGTGACTTCGTAGGCTAACGATGACTTGTTATTATCTATTGAGAAGGTGTTTGAACTTGTGCGCACGTGTCAGCCTAAGAGGTATTTAAAGCCCGGAAACCAATTTCTTAAATAAGACCTATTAAAAAAATCGAGACTAGCAAAGTAATCTCTGGTAAAGGTGCTCTCAGCGGTGGCTGTTTAATGTTCGTAATTGCTTTCCCTAAAGAGGACCGACCGTCTCTCAAGTCTTTCAAGAACCAACGAGCATAATCAGCGTTTTTTGTGGTACCGAATAGGCCATAAAGTAAGTATCTAGATAATATATACAATTATAATTATATGCATGATACATACAATCATACACATGTATGTATGTACATATGCATTAGTGCGGTTCAAAAATTAAAAGTTGGAAATACATTGCTCCACAAGGCTGCCCTTGTTACACATGAAAATATGAGTCTCTATGCAAAATTTTGGAAAGATTGGATTATATTTAGAGGTCGCTATGTTTTTCGACTTTTTGCTATATAGTATGAACTTGTCAAAAACATGTATAATTTTGATTTTTTTCAAATCAGTTATATATTTTTGTTCAAGTCAGTTATTATATTGAAAAATAAACAGCCAAATTTAGAAATATAAACTGCAGTGTTAGGCTACTGCTTTGTCAGGCTGCATTAAGTTTGTAATGAAATATAGTTTGGATAATTAAAGAAGTTTTTCAGTCTGCATAAATCCCGTCATTGAAGTGCTTGAAAACCCGCAACTTACTTTATTTCATTTTGCCTTCGTTGTAAAAGAAAATTTTGTCCGATGACTGAAGACAAGTTGCAGCAAGTAGGCCAATAATATTGTTTCTGTGACTCATCTTTATTACATCATTGTAAGAATGGATCAGAGCCACTTCACGTTGTGCGCAGTCATTGACGACCATCAACAGTTTGACATTTGCCTTCATCGACTGGAAAGTAGGGTCCAGTGGTCAGGGAGTAGAAGCCTTTGATAGGAGGCTGTGGGTTGTTCTTGACCCTAGGTGGTTAGAAGATCAATCAGTTTTAAAGATCTCCTTGTGACATACGCTTCCAATGGAGTCTGGTGGTCGAAGGATTTCCTGTCCAGACGCTGCATGGATAGCGGATTAGGTGGATGAGTAAGATTGTATTACCAGAGCAGTCTCGATGTCTTCAGTGACACGCTCATCAAAGAAAGCGCGTGGCTATAAGGTGTTCGAAGAAATATAAGAGATGACGACTGAAAGAGTTAATTTAAATATACCTCAAACTGTAACTCCTTGAATCAGCAGAAATATTGGCTCATACAACTTCCAGTGCTTGCGAACACCAGAATCAGCACGCTGTGCGGGATTCTAGCTATCTCCCGAATTACCAACGCAGCGAATATTGTCGCTTTCGTGGCATCACCAACTATTAGTCTATTCTGGTAATGCAACATGAAATTCCTCAGGATTGCCTCATTTTTGGGAGTCCAGACCCAAGAATGTGTTTCTCAAGCATCCCTAACAACCAACATTGTGGGGAACTCCCTGTTGATGCCAGTTCCACCATAGCTGCCGGTTTGTCACGTATGAGCTTTTATTGCAGAAAGTGAAAAAACATGTGCTGTAAGCTTATTTCATATTCAAGGCTGGCTTCACAGATAAAAAATACCATATTCATGCTAAATTAGCAGCATATATAGAGCAATATTGAACAATCCAATTGTATAATTATGAAACGAATTGTAATGAAAAGTTGGCATGCAAAATTTAAAAATTAGCTATAAGCCAACAACCGTTTATCTATCAGAAAGAACTTGAAACAAGTGTTTTATTTGTAAATAAGCTTAATATTCTTTTAGTTGCTTAAATACAGTTGGCATATTGATCATGATTTAGAAGATGGTGCTTGATGTTCATAGGTGCTAATTTTAATTCCTAATGCAGCTATTAACGCGTCAGATGCACAATTTTTGCAATTTCTACAAAAAGTGTCAAAACCTAGCGACCTCTGAACATGCTCAGATCTCTTCAATTTTTGCAGCACAGAGTCTTCTAGTCAAGTGTAACAAGCGCAGCCTTGTGGAGCAGCATATTTTGAAAAATATTTATTTCCAATGTAAGTTTGGACCACACTAATGTATGTACGCATGTATGTATGTGGTACGCACGCATGCATGAAGGATTGAAGGTACTTAACTCAGTCGAACTAATATTCTCGTCGCTTGTTAAGATGCACCTGATTAAATCCTAGGCCAAGCAATGTTCACAACGCTTTTCAAAGGTTGCTAAAGTGCGATCAATAAAAGCATACAGGCAGACGTACATACATACATACATATACACACACACATACCTACTAAGCACCTCTTAAAGGCGGTGCACTCGTGACTGCCACATAAATGACCGATTATCCCTAAAGAACATTATAGAACTAATTAAAATTGATTGTTGAAGAGATCATCATTGGCCTCACAATGATAATGCTACCGAAACTCTTAAGTCCAGTCAGGCACGTTTATTAAGGTAGTTTAATGAGCGTAGCGTAGACATGTTGACTGTGGAGCCATGGTCTCAACTGCGTTCTGTCGCGAAATACAACTCAACTGACTTGGAAAGCAAGCGAGTCTAGATGAAGGACATTCGCTGTATCAGGTCCAACAGTATTGAATGCTCTGCCTGTCGCGCTTCGGGAACACGATTCATGGATTGAAGGCTTCCGAAGTACGTCGAAGACTTATTTGTCCATAATGCCATAACATTAGCAGCTACCTTAGTGCATTTGCTGGGCATTTAGTTACGTTATTTTACGCATTAAATATCGACTAAGGCCTACTGCATTATAGTTGTTATTGTAGTAGTAGTAGTAGCAGCAGCAGCAGCAGCAGCAGCAGCAGCAGTAGCAGTAGTAGTAGTAGTAGTAGTAGTAGTAGTAGTAGTAGTAGTAGTAGTAGTAGTAGTAGTAGTAGTAGTAGTAGTAGTAGTAGTAGTAGTAGTAGTAGTAGTAGTAGTAGTACTACTACTAGTAGTAGTAGTACTACTAGTAGTACTACTGTCCTAAATATGTCTGGAACGGCCGCTCACTCAACAAGTTATTATTAATACACAAGGCCTCAACTGACGGTGCACCAAAACCAAGCCGTAAGTAGGAATAAAATCTACGATAGGAACTCATTATTATCATTATTTGTTACTGCTATTATCGGAATTACCAATTGGCTAATTGAATATCGCCGAATAATGCCGTCATGTTGCACTTGTTCGAATGACGTCATCTGGGACCAACTGTTTCGTACCTTGGAGTTGAGTCGATTTTCATTCAAATCCTATTCTGTTTCGATGCTTCCCATCCCCTCACCTCTCTCGCTGCTCAAGTTTCAAACTCAATAAACCATAATTGAATTTATTAGACTACCCTGGGATCTTCGTAATCGTAATCGTAATCGTAATCGAGCGCAGGGCACCAGCTTATTCACGAGCGCTGCGTCTAATCAGAGGGGTTGTCCAAAAGAGTAGTCCGAGGGAGGTCCGAGTCCGGTTTCCAGGGGATCAGAGAGGGCACAGCAGATGTTAAGGCGGGTGTCTTTTAGGTCGAGGATTGGAAGGTACAGGATCAGATGAGTCCAGGATAAGAGTTCTTGAAAAGCAGAGACTTTAGTTTCGAGTGGAAAGCCTTGGGGGTGATGGAAAGAGGAGCCTGAGGCAGATGATGGTGGATGATTGGCGATGCTGGTGGAGGAACCGAAAAAGTGCGGAATTCAGGAGGTAGATCGTTCCAGAGACGCGGCGCAGTGTTGGATATTGCTCGGTTGGAGAACTTGAGATGAGTAGTGACCGGGGGTCTAGAAAGAGTGAGAACGGAGGATGATCGGGTAGAACGGGCTGGCTGGATGGTGAAGAGTTCGCGAAGATATCTGGGCTGGGAGTGTTGTAGGGAGTTGTAGGTTAGTGATAGGACTTTGAAGTGAATTCGCTCTGGGATTTTAACCAATGGAGTGATTTGAGGATTGGAGTGATGTGATGATGCTTGGGCGTTCTGGTGACGGCTCTGGCTAATGAGTTTTGGATGAGCTGCAGACGCTTTAGTTGGGTGGCTTCAAGGTTGAGAAAGAGGGAATTGCAATAGTCGAGCTTTGAGTGGACAATGGAGGTAGCAATGGTGGAGGCAGTTTTGAAGTCGAGCATGGGTCGGATGCGGCGGAGGTCACGAATGTGCATGAAGCAGGAGCACGAGAGGTTGGAGATGTGATTAGAGAAGGAGAGATGTGGATCAAAAGTAACACCAAGATTGCGGACAGGGGCATCAGAGGTGAAGGTAAGAGATGAAGAGTTAGTGGATAGGTGTATTGAAAGGTCAGGTATTTTTTTGATTTGGATCAGGAAGGGGAACCGATTCTGACGTTACATGCCTATTGATTTTGTTTAACCTGAGAGCATGTGAATTCGCTGGTAATTGCACTAATTGTTTTTTTTTGCGCTGAAGAAATCTTGAGATTATGAATTAAGCCTACTATTATAATTAAAAGCTGCTAAAAATTATTGACAAACACTAACTCTGAAAATCGTGTCAAATTAACAACTAAAATACTGACGGGCTTTATATACTGTATTGCTCACGATGTGATGTCAATACAATACAATAATACAAACACAACTGTATTTTATAATGCCCTCCTTCCAAAGTTCAGAAGTCCGCACAATCAAGAACAGAACATCGATGGCGCTGAGCAATTGTGCGTGAAGGCCTATCTTCAAGGTCCTTAAACAGTGACCGCCTAAGTCTTAAGAGAAAGATGAAAACCGTACTCTCTTCGCGGTACAGGCCGAACGCTCCATCCAGTTGGCTACAATGCCCTCTCTGAGTCTTTCGACAAACGCTTTTTGGTGTTTCAATCTTATTATAGCCTATTTTATAGGCCTAGTCAAACGCACTTCGTGCAAAGCATAGCCTTCAGAAATTGGTTCAATTCTAGAATTTAACGCGTAGAAGCTTCAGAGTTCAGATACAATGTAAAACATTAACACAGAGGAAGAGACAATACTAGAACACGAACACGAGTTTAAAAGCTAGCTTGATGATTAGTTTAATTACGATTCAAACTCGTATAATTTATTTCATATAGCTGCATCAAATTTTATTTAAGCACATTTAATGAATTAAGTACGAAAATAATAACAAGCATAAGAACATTTATCTAACTGTTGAATGTTTTAATGCTGAGCAGAAATCTGGATATCTGCAAAGTCTTGCGCTACATCACATTCACCTGTTTGGAGCTAATCTACTTTGACTCAAGGTGCACAGAACACGTGACTCTGAGTGGCAGTGGAGCAGCGCATAGCAACAGCCAGAATTACATTATCAATCTAAGCTATTAATATGGCCAACAGTTTACATTACCATTAATCATATAACTTTGAATAATTAGGTCTTTCGATATAGACCGGGCAATTATTTGTAATCAGAATCGGTTTCAACTGCAATCAGGTAGACAATAATATTTGTTAAAGCTGGGACTATAACACTGTAATAACAGTCACAGGTTAAAGTTCGTGTCTTCTCAGATCAAAATTTCTATTCGCACATACTAGCCTAATACACTTACAATAGTGAAATCGAAAGTGCTTTCGATTTTCGAATCCGCATACATTAGAAAATGGCGAACGATTTTTTAGACAGTGATGATATTAAAAGGCAAGAACTGGAAGATTTAACTACATGCTCTATATGCACCGAAGTCTACACCTATCCGATAGTCTTGCCGTGCGTTCATACATTCTGCATGAAATGTCTTCAAGAGACTGGGCTTAAGATCAACAAAAGACCTGGAGAGGAGATGCCTTGCCCACTCTGTAGACAAATGTTCAAGATTCCAGAAGGAGGGTTTCATGAACTACCTAAAAATGTCTTCGTTGAGAGGCTGATACAAGTGGCAGATGT
The DNA here is from genome assembly GCA_020284085.1 of Aporrectodea caliginosa. Taxonomy (NCBI): domain Eukaryota; kingdom Metazoa; phylum Annelida; class Clitellata; order Crassiclitellata; family Lumbricidae; genus Aporrectodea; species Aporrectodea caliginosa. The sequence goes on from JACEVL010000062.1 coordinate 604,954, forward strand.
TTCACCTCAGTCGATACCGATATGTGATGCATGTGTAGAGGAAAGTAAGGAAGAAGGCTGTAAGAAAATTCCAGCAGCTAACAAATACTGTGTTGATTGCAATCAAAAGTTTTGCGAAGAATGCTGCAGACAACATACAAAATTTAAATTGACAAAGAAGCATAAAATGGTACCAATGACTGAACACGAAGATGATCAGAAAATGATGACCAATCTTGCATCAGGTTTTTGTGAATTGCATGAACAAAATGATCTGAATGCATATTGTGCTGAATGCAAAGCAGTTGTATGCGCCTTCTGCTTCATCGACGACCATAAAAATCACGAAGGTTCTCATGTTAACAAATTCGTGGATGACTTTCGGAAACAGATTGAAACCAATGCTGAAGCTATGAATGAGTGCAGATCTAAAGCTGAGATTAAAAAGTCACAATACTGAAAGTGAAGGAAGATATACAGAAAAAGGTAGGGAAGTTAGAATGCGATATAGAGAAGAGAAAAGATGAACTGAAACAGTCGGCAGATAAACATGCAACTTCTCATTTACAAGGTGTGTATTTGATAAGGCAAAGCAAACTGAAAGGAATCCAAATGGCAACAGATGATATTGATACATATCTATCGAGTTTAGAAACTTACAATTCCTACTGTCAGAAGATAATGGCTAAGGGATCAGCTAGCAGCATCTGTCGCGCATTTTCGAATTTATCTGTTAGAGCCGTGGAGTTGCAAGAACAATGCCAACTTATGATTGAAATAGAAATTCAGTCCTCGAATCTCTGCTTCAGAAAATCAGAACTCGAAGAGTTCCTAGAGGAAAGCTGTGGCAACTTGATTGGAGAAATTCAAGGTAAGTGGACTCCTTTGTAAATATTGTCGAAAGTTCGATGGAATGTTATTAGACCAAGTAGATTCCTGTGGGTATGAGTATGAATGAAAGACTTACAATAGACCAGAGTAGTATACATTCATAGAGAGCAATAATGTCTGTAAGATCAAGCTGGTTGACCAAGCAGCTGGGCCGAGATCTGCCATTCGCTGCGATTGATGAAGGCCATGGACTTTATCAAATTCCACAGCAGTTCTGTCAATTAAATCTACTGAAGAGATCGGAGAAGGTTTATTACGGTTTTTATGGTCTTGGAGTATTCAGAGGGTGGCTTCTTGGTCTTTAACTTGTTGATCGGTATAATATCAACACGGATTTCAGACGATTACCAACATAGGATAAGAAACTTGAGTTCAATAGAATGTAGTTAAATCCAGTACCAGTATAATTGTTTTGTGAAATTTCTTGAAAGGAAAAGGTGAAACAATCAGTTAGCCAGTTTCAGTTTAGCTTGGGTTAGCAGTCTTTCGAGGTTTGTTCGAGTGGGAAGCGGTAAATTCCTCCCATATTATCAACAGCCCTTTTTTTCTCTGAATAAAACGCTTCCTGTGTTTCTGGCAGTCGGCTCTATTCAAAAAGTGATAATGTTTAATTGATGAACTGTCTTTATCTTGAAGAGTTACTTAGCTGGTAGATTGACCTTAACGTGCAAAATAAATAGACCAGTGATAGCCGACTCGTGTGTTGTTAGCTGTTTTCTGTGGTTTTGTTTTCAGAAGAAGGTGATTCGAAGCCAAAGAAAGGAAGTAAACAAAGTCTATTAGCAGAACAGAATGACGAAATTGAGTCTCTGAGAAGAGAAATTGATATCGAAAGAATAGATAAAGAGATTCTGAGATTAGAAAACGAAGACCTAAGAATTGATATAATCAAGGAAATACAGGCTAATAAGGCTTTGACAGAAGAATTGAGTAAGGAGAAAGATAAATATGATGCACACTTGAAACAAATGGAACAAGAGTTGGACAACAATAAAATAACCATCAACACACTTCACGCCGACAATGATAAGCTGAAGCAGGAACTAGACAAAAAGAAACTTAGTAACCATTGTCTTCAAACAAACAACCCCAAAGCGAAACTGGAACTGGATCAAGAAGGAATGGCCGACAATTCGCTACAAGTCGTGCAAGAAGTGAACAGGTATAAAACGACAATCAGTAGATTAGAAAACAACGTCGAGAAACTCAAACAAGAATCGGAGACGACGAAAACGGGTAAGAAAACACGAAACGATCTGTTCTTGACCACATCTATGCCAACGACTTTAGTTCTAAAGGTAACTGGGTAATAAAGCCCGGTTGTATTTTCGCCGATCCAAGGTGAGTAGAGCAAAAATGATCGGACTAATCAGGGTAATTTATCGTTTTTCTTTCTATATAATTTTATATACATGGTATTTTAATACCGATGTCCAGGATAACTGTCGTCAATCCAACTTCTACTTACGCAAACAGTATTTTCAGCAGTCCAGTTTCTATTTAAGCAAGAATGATTTCTTCTTCAATCCATCTTCTATTTATGCAAGAATTATTTTCATCAATCCAACTTCTATTTAAAACTATCCTACTTAAAATAATTTAGTGCGCAAAAACGAAAAATTACCCTGATTAGTTCGATAATTTTTCCTGTACTCACCTTGGATCGGCGAAAACGCGGCCCGGTTGGCAATAAGGCCCACCTGGTTAAACATGAAATAATATTATCTCCAAATCTAATGGTTAGATGTCGCTAGAATTTTATTTTGTTGACCGGTCTTCACCTGTGAACTTATTTAGTTGCGCAGGCGTTTTTATTTTGGCGACGTCTTTGAATTATGCAGATTGTAAGATTTTTGTGATAATTCATTTCGTAATTAGTTCATTTTCGTGTGAATTAATACCTTAATTAGCCCTCAGTCTTTGTAGCGCATGCAAGTTGTTTTAATTATATTCACAAACAGTGACTATTGGCAAGACATTATAGGCTGAAAAACTTAAATATGCACTTAAGAATTACCCAGATATTGATTGATGTGTTTATGGCGTGATAGTGAGAGTAACAAGGCCCACCTTACTGTGGATAATAAGGCCATATTGTACTTATTGCCCATAACTGTTACAGTGGTACTAGTGATAAACATTTGATTGCACATGATTTAGTACTTAAGTGGAATTCGTGACCCGTTTGTAACTGAGTGAGACACTTATGATTATATTTGCTTGTGAATAGATATGAAATGGGTAAGAAGAGGAAAGGTTTAGGGAGGAAAGGTGGAGCCAGGAAAACGTTGATGAAGTAAACTCTATAATTAATTTGTAACTGTACTATAATATCTACTTGATAAGTTATAGATTTCAAAATATTACCTCATATGATGTTTACAATTGTAAAGCGGACATTTAAACGACGACATAAGACACTTTAAGGTGTTTTTAAGGTGTTTAGTAATAAGGCCCACATCATGACTTTTTTAAAAATTATTTGCTGCTATGTGAAATTTTATTTCATAAAAATAATTAACGCACTATGTATTGTAGCTACTTCCATACACTCTTCATATGGCTATTTTGCATAGTTACAGTTGCATACCAGTAGCCGTTTTTTGACAAATGTTTTAGATGGGCCTTATTACCCAGAGTTACCTTAATCATGCACAAGGAATCGGTTTTCGCTTCAGGTAAAACTGTTGTGAAAATCGCAATGTTTTTCAAAAGTCCGGTCGCAATTCGATAGGTAAGAGAATCCAGAGGTTAGATGCAGGCAGACGAATATTAACTAATGCGAGACACAAGACGAGTTCGTAGTGTACGCTGAATGCGTGTAATATTTATAGGTAGGCCTACAATGGGTGAAAAAGGAGTTAAGGCTTTCGTGGATTTAAAAGTTAATGCCTTGTGAACTGTGAAACAGTTTAGACTGAATTCTTTGTTCGTGAACAGACAATAATACTGACTGTAATATGGGCATAATATGTTGAAGACCATTCTATATGATATTTTGGTTTGTTTAGTCTGTAGTCAACTTTACCATCCAAGCGGTAGGCTAAATAGTATAGGCCTAGTAGGGTATAATAAACGGCCGTCACTGTACGCTATAGTAATAATAATCTATGTCATACTGTTGAACTGATGATCCGTTGTCTGTACCTTAATTTACAAGAGCTCCTTTGTATGACTCACCAGGTAAGCAAAAAAAATGTCAGATTAACCTATTTTAAGCAATTAAAATTAATAAAATTATGAATTTTACATATTTTGATTCAAAGTCCGGGAGGGCAAGTATCCCCATTTTCCATTGTGCGTCTGTACCCCATTTACATGGGATATAGACGTATAGATCAGTAAGTACTAGAGGTCTGCGGGTAGAGCATTTTTGCTACCCGACCCGTACCCGTAACACAGAACCGCTATCCGTACCCGTACCCGACCCGTATTCAAAATTGCTACCCGACCCTACCCGTACCCGCGGGTATACCCGTACCCGTAAAGTACCCGTCACGTCATTACCACGCCTTCCCGTAGTCCCTGTCCCTACTCAGCATGTAGTAATAATAATGAATAGGTTAATAATGATGATGATAGTAGTAGTAGTAGTACTACTAGTAGTAGTAGTAGTAGTAGTAGTAGTAGTAGTAGTAGTAGTAGTAGTAGTAGTAGTAGTAGTAGTAGTAGTAGTAGTAGTAGTAGTAGTAGTAGTAGTAGTAGTAGTAGTAGTAGTAGTAGAAGTAGTAGAGTAGTAGTAGTAGTAGTAGTAGTAGTAGTAGTAGTAGTAGTAGGAGTAGTAGTAGTAGTAGTTGTTGCTGTTGTTGCAGCACCAGCAGCAGCAGCAGCAGCAGTAGTAGTAGTAGTAGTAATAGTAGCAGCAGCCGTTATAGTAGTAATAATGATAATAATAGGCAGTCAACTTATGGAACCTGTCACATGCAACTGTTGCGCTTTCTCAATAATTTTTTCATTTTACATTTTATCTCCGTTGTCTATATTGTCACCTAGTACACTAAGTAACTGTTAATAGTAGGTCTACTTGCAGACTCGGTCAGGCCCATTGTGTGTCTACCTGTACATTCTCTATTACAAGTGACGGTGACATCGGTACGGGTAAAACCGGGTATACCCGGGTTTACCCGTACCCGACCCATACCCGCGGATCGGGTACGGGTCGGGTACGGATTTCACGGGTCGGGTCGGGTACGGGTAGGGTCGTCTCGGGTACGCGGGTACGGGTATACCCGCAGACCCCTAGTAAGTACTATTCTAAATAATTTAGAACAATTATTGTTCTAAAAGTAATCATTACTATCGTACTGAAAACATATTTATTTGGTTAACCATAAGAGATCTTACATCCAAAAGTAAAAGAACCGATTACTGAAGTCCTTGTAATAAGGACACACAGCGTTCCATGCTCCAGTTATCAACTTGACACTGCATCTGACGCCATCTACGTCTTTCCTGTCTTTGCCTATTTCTCTGTGAGCCCTTGTTCATTTCTATGTCGATGTATCTCCAAATGGCTCTCGTTCTATGAGTTAATTTCTGTTTGTTTCATTGCAGTCATCGTCGCCTGCTTGCCTTCAAACAATTTGCAGTATGTGCAAATAATTTAGGTTTCTCTGAGGCTAAAGAAAAATCTTATGAATCATATCATTTTAAAACAATAAACAGTCTTTCAGATTTTATTTTCAGAGAAATTTCGATACAAATCGGAACCAGTCTTAGTTCAGACAATCAGAACAAAAGCCGCAGAAAAGAAGAAGAAAGATATCTGTGGATTGACGATTTTAGACAAAGAATTGTTTGTTGTAAATTACAAGAGTTCAGAAGTTGAAGTTTACGATTCGATGACATTACGTTTCAGGCGTAGATTGAATTTGAAGGATTTATTTCGTCCAATGGACATAGGATCTTGCAAAAGAAATAAATGTATCTACGTATTCGATTTCAAAGGCTGCGATCAGTCGAAAGAAATCCTGAGAGTTGATCCACATGGCTATTTAATTAAGAATTGGTCAACAAGAGACGATTGGGGATGGGGTCTGTCTGTCACAGATAAATCTAATGTCATTTTAAGTGTTTTTGAGAAAAATAAATTAAACGAGTATTCGTCAGAAGGACAATTGATCCGTGAAATAAATCTATCGTCATACGCAGGTATTTGTCATCCAATGCATGCTATAAAACTAACCAATGGTCATTTCTTGATCAGTCATGGTGATTATGATGATGATCTGCATAGAATATGTATAGTGGATGCAGATGGAAAACTTAACAAGTCATTTGGTGAAAAATGTGGATCAAGCATCAGACAAATGAATCGTCCATTCTATCTGTCCGTCGATGGAAATGGATTCGTGATGGTCTCTGATCGAGAAAACAGTCGGATTTTATTATTGGATTCAGATTTGGAATTTAAAAGAGAATTTGTTTCAAAAGAAGAAAAACACGAATTGCGACGGCCACAGAGAATTCTTCTGGACGACTCAAATGGTCGACTGTTTGTGACCGATAGCGACTCTAACTCTGATGGTCAGATTTTTATTTTTGATTTTAAATAATTGGACGAAAACTGGAAATAGATAACAACCTTTACTTTGAAATCGAGGTATTTTGCTTTCACATTTTTATGTTATTGAATTTCATGTCAATGTTCGAAAGTAAATCTTTCCATGTCTCGTATTTTCGAAGGCGCTCATATCCGTTTATCTCCTGAGCGAACCTTTGAGATTCTGAAGACGACGCATCGCATGGCTTTTTATATCCTTCACAAGTAATAATAATAAATAATAGGCCTAATATATGTATTATGGCGCCGTTGTTGTGGCTGCCGCTGTTGGACTTCCGTACATTATTTCTCGATTTTAGATATTATTAATTAACTTTTTTGCTGGTAGTCAAATAAAGAATATTCTTACTTACTTACTTACTTACTTAATAATGACGACAATTTCCATAACACCGTACCACAGCCGTTGTGTGGCACGGTGGCCGACTGGTTAGAGTGGTTGACCTGTAACGCGGAGCGTACGGGTTCGATCCTCGTCCGGTCGGTTACTGTGTAGGGACCTTGACCAAGTCCTTCGCGCACAATTGCTCTGCAATATAATTGCCTCTCCGCCGCCGAGGCGTGTGCACCTCTGAGCTTTGGGCCACCTTTGGAAGAAGGGCGATATCAAAGGCAGTTGTTGTATAGCTGTAGGCCTATTGTTACAAGGGCGCCTTGACAAACAACAGCACACGATCAGTCAGAGATTCGCCTTGGAAGAAAGATAAGACTTGAGTTTGCTGATCGGATCGTGGGAGGCAGAATGTTCCAGCAGCTGGGGCCAGCAGTTGAATAAGCGCGGTCTCCCAATCTTGTCCTCGTCCTACGCACATACAGGTCACCTTTCACACTCGATCTAAGCGCCAGTCCAGCACCCGACGATGCCGTTTGCACACAGTAGGACCTGAATTTGAGATAAAATATTCAAGTCAGTCGATTCTTTTCAAGTTACCATACATTTCTGGATGAAAACTTAAACTAAAGAATTGCTTGTTTTTATGTGAAAACATTAATATTGTTGAAAAAAGATTATCGTAAAAGTTACTCTCATGTTGTTTACCAAAGGAATTTTTCTTAGATATTCCAACGAGTAGGCCTATCTATCTAAACCAGTGATGTCCAACCTTTTTGACACCGCGGGCCACTGAAGAAGTTTTCTTGAAGCCGAGGGCCGCACCAGTAAACTCAAAAGTAACGACTAAAATTTATATAAAATTATGAAGTGCAGGCCTATTAAAATTCATAATGCAATAATAATAGTGGATATTGTATTATGGAATGTATGGTATGCTTTACAATAGTTCAGTGTCAAAAACAAATGCTCAAACACCTTTTTAGTGAGATATTTGGCTTTCAATTGCGCTTGCAATTTTTTTTGTATTTGCGGTTGGTATTCAGTAATTGCTGCCCTCATTAGATTTTCTAAATGTTCATAAAAGAATCTAATTTTTTGACTTGGTGTTGGTCATGGCAGAAAATCCAACTTCACAGACGTAGTAGTAGCTTCCAAACATCGTTAATACTTTTTTTTACAACAATTCCATATTCAATTGGCGGCGTATCCTTGTGTTTGTCATGAAAGGCCCTAATTATTATGTAGCATTTCAATTATTTCAAGCTGCACTGCACCTTCATCTCCTCCCAATAACTGCACATGGGTATATTTCACAACCGCAGGCAAATTATATAAATTTCCATCTTCTCCTTTCGGCGGCTAACACAAAGTGTAAAATTATAATTTATAATTTTTAAATACATCATAGGGCATAAGTTAGCCATAAAAAATTATTTTTGTTAGGCCCTATATTACTTAGATGATTAGTATGAGAAAAAATTATAAAAACCAATTTTACCCGAAATTGCATTGTCCTTTCTAATGGTGCGTCAATTGCGTTAAGGTAACAGTTGAAGCGCTAAACTGATGTTTTGTAATTTTTAGATCATTAACTTACATATATCCATTGCTCCATATGGTTTTTATTAACCTATTAACGAACTAAATAATTAAAAAATAAATTAAACCCTCTGTCTTCAAATATTGCTTACAATTCCGTTACGAATGGGTTTCTGCCATCTGTGGAATAAATTTAAAACTCAATTTGTTTGAATTGACATCTTCGTTAGCAGGGAACATTTCTGCATTGATTTACCAAAAAGAAATCAATATGGATGTTTGCTTCTGTTGACAATTTTCTAAAATTTATCCGGTAATGTTACAGTATAAAAAAGATTTACAACTCCATGACTGTAATTATTGCATTTTGCATATATATATATATAATTCTTTTTCTTTCAAAAAATAACATTGAAACTGACAGCCTGGCCATTATAAACTAACTATTTTTTATATCTTAACTCGCCCGGTAAGCGTGGAGACCTAATTATTATATTTTACAACTCCGTTACTACAACTCCGTTACTTTATTTTTCTATTAAAATGAATTTATTTAATGGTACATGTACATAATTTATCGTCATAATAATTTATTTTGCTGTGTAATAATTTAATGCACACTTAATACTAATTAATCACTAATTATAAACAGTGGCGGTATATTGTAATGTGTATTTATTACGTAACGGAGTTGTAAATATTTAGGAATCAAAGTTGTATGTGTTTCACCTAGGAAAATACTAAAATGAAAAATTAAGCCAAATCTGTCAAATTTAAGCTCTGCTCAATATTAAGTAGGCCTATGCTTCAGCACTGCCATGCAAATATTTGTGTAAGAATTTTTTTTATTTTTCATGACTTTTTTCTCTAATTCTATATCTGAATTTGCTTCCGTTTGTGAAATATACCCATATTTTGTGGCTACGTTAGAAATATCACATGTGAATGTCTTTTCAACGAAGAGCAACAGAGGAGTCATATTTCGAATGTCTTTTAACCTTAAACGAGCAGAGAAATCCAATTTCAACTGTTCTAATGATACGTTGAACTGCTCACTTTTGACTAAATCTGGATATTAAACGTATTTTCTGAATTTATAGCGTCCGAAGAATGCGTGGTAAAGGTGTTTAAGACGAGCCCTGTATGATCAATTCCTTAGCGACATCTCGGGATTGGCGCGCGATAGATAGTCATAATATATTTATGCCTTTCCAGTTCCCAAGACGCATTAAACGTACGATTCTCCTCCCTAACTTTCCGTTTTTTCGCTTCGCTCGATTCAACTGTCATTTTTAGAATGTTAGAAATAACTATATTTTATGAATATCCGCCATGTAGTCATTACCACTGATGTAATACTGCTGGATTGATAAGGCTTCGGCTATTGGTCAAGGTTCCGCGGCAACTCGTCGAACGACATTTCGTCTAACGACACTTCGTCTACGACAATTCGTCTAACGACATTTCGTCTACTAGTGTATCTGTATCCATTACGGCTAATCAACAGAGGCCGCTTTCTTATAGTTTCGCTAAAACGTGCTATTCTCAGGAATCCAGCTTCTAATTACTGACTAGATTATTTTCATCAATCCAGCTTCTGTTGAATGGAAACCTATTTTCATCCATGCATCCAGGTTGATTTCCAGCTTATTTTAAAGTGAAAAATTATTTCGATCAATTCAGCTTCTATTTCAACACAGGAATGTTTTCATCAATCCCACTTCCATTTCGGGAAACAGTTTTTTCATCAACCCAGCTTCCATTTTAAAGTGACAATATCAAATAACTTAGTAGACGAAATGTCGTTCGACGAATTGTCGCTCGACGAAGTGTCGTAGACGAAATGTCGTTCGACGAGTTGTCGTGACACCATTGGTCAATGTCCGATGGTGAATCACATGCGGCTTCCGGTTAGGGCAGCGATGCTTTGTTTTGGCCTGATTTACCCCAATGATTCCTGGGATTTGCCCCAAAGAATCATGAGATTGCCCTAACTGAGTGAGAATCCGAACTCTCAGAGCCCATTTGCTATCCAGTAGGCTAACTATTAATAGAGATCACTGAACATTACTATTGCAAAACATTTGCACACCAGTATCCTAGACATCCGCTCAGGCCTGCACAGTTTTACTTAACAGGGTCACCACATTTGTTAATCCGGCCTGACGATGGTGTTTTTCTTTTAAATTATAGTAGGCTGTGCATTTGTAGTTTCAAGACATGCGCCAGGTAGTTATCATCGCGAGACTATTATTAGGTTACGTGTAACTTTTTACGCTATTATTAAAAGTTATGCCATCTGGCGAATGGGACTATAATACAAACTCGATGTAGTCAATTGGCGAATAGTCCGTATACTGTAAAAAAATAGCATGATTGCTCTATTTAATTCGCAAGGCCACATAAAGTAGTTCCTGCGCTATACATGATCAGTGATGAACGAAGATTTAAATGTTGTAAATAAGAGGTAGTTAAGACCTTGAAGCCACTTCCGCCATTGAGAGCTTTGCAAAGATCTCAGCGCAAGCTGACAAATAGGCCTATCTGACAGAAGGCGATATGGTTGTTATAGTGTTCGCAGTATTGTTTCGTTAAGAAACATCTTTACAAAGCCAGTTAATTTAAGGCTTATGAAATATTTAGACTTTAACTAAAGTTACTGTTGTAACTGAACTCAAACAAATTCAACTGCGACTGTCTGCCCAAATACATGGCTTAACATTATAGTGCGGGAGCTATGTGCATTACCAGAAAAGCTTGTTTGAGATTTATGTTAGTGAAGTTTTGGAAACATGCCCACAATTAACATTACACAATTCAATGTCGTGAGGAATGATTTAGAAAATTGCTTGATTGAAAGAATGTGCCATCTTATGAATTACACTAAACTTCTTTCACAAATTTTATTGCAACCACTTGGTGAATGGACTGTGCATCAAATAAAACAGAAAACTTACATAGTTTGATAAAGCATCATTTATATTAAGCGATAATATTTATTATAACTTGGGGCCTACTGCTTACTGTGCAGACTACTGTTAAGCTTGAAAGGTGTTGTCGTTTAACATTAACCGTATAACCTGTTATTGTATCACCATTAACATTCTAATACTGGGAAGTGTTTTTACTAAAATAATATGCACGTGAACTAACCGCACTTAATTTATTCTGCACCTTATTTCCACTTTATTCTACTTTTAAAGCAGTTGATAATCCAATAGTCCTCTTTATGTAAATTTCTTTCTATTCATTTATTGTCGGCATCAACCGTTTCCGAACGGCGACATATTATAAGCTTAATTTTCCTTTGATAACTTTTCTGCAAAAACTTTGTTGCAAATACATAATTATTGTGTTTCGCGTCACATTGCTTCAAAATAAATAAAATCTAAATTACACGAAGCTATACGCCCTTTATAGTTTTATGCATACTTGATTTACTTCAAAGATGTAATTAATTATTTCTACACTTTATGCTAAATTTTTCCGAGATATGAAAATGTTTGGCAATGTTGCTCGCCACGTCTGTCAATCCTATCATTAAGTGCATGAGCTTAGCGCTAGACTGCCATATTAAATCGAAACGGATCGATACTGCGTGTTCAAAAAATTTGCACTCTTCTAACATAGAACATGAGAACGCTTCACCAACGCCATTTGGCAGCGCATGCATTCGTAAATCCATTAAACGCTACTGCATAGTTCTGACTATACTCTGTCACTGTGTAGTTCGAAGCAGGAAATTGTCAAGCATAGGCACTAGGTCGATATGACACGATCCATCATGCAATCAGATCTAGTCTAAGTTTCTGTTAGCAATAGCTCTAACGTTTCGTTAAGGAAAACTGAAGGTTTTCATTTGCAATGACTGTAACTGTAACTGTAACCAAGCATGATTGCCTAGACATTTTCCGGGGTTATATCCAAACCATTGACACAGAAACATGTTTGCACCGAGGAGAGACACTCCACAAGTTTTATCTTGCCGAACTGATCTGTGGGTGGCAGATCAATGCAAAGGCTGAGAATCGTTCGTGTATTGTTGAACTGAACTCTATACCGATTGCCTATGTGGCTGATTGGTAATGTGAAGATTCTAAAGCATAAAAAACCAGAACTAATCCAAATGGGACATCAGCAATTCAGAGAGTATGATCAGACCGAGCAGTTCCAATGACCATTGAAGTCAATGAAATCAAACGCTTTAACCCTCGTATTACCACTGAGGTCAAAAACGACCCCAAAGCCTGCACCATTTGGAAATACTCCAGATGGTACAGGTATTGCATTTATACACTGAGTAACAATGGGACTCCAGGGTAAACTGTATAATAATTATGACGTGTGTAAAAAAGGACAACAATTTATATATTTTTTTATTGAAATTAAATTTATTCTTAAAGTATATACACCGTGTCTCAAAATAAACTGTGCTAAATTGTTTCTGTCAGAACTTCGTCAAATTTCTACAACTTTTTATAATTTTTGGTAGGTACATTGGCAAAATGGCTGAAATTTCATGCTGTACATAAATTTTCCACCTCACCTGACTAATATCACCGCACTACCGTGTTAAACACAGATATACCAATTTTGTATATAACGCTTAAATTTTATTACATGCAACAAACTATGTGACGACTTAAGCAGCACGCAGTACAGTAAAATATGGTTTACTTAGCAGAGTTTTTAATTGTTATGACAGATCTGTGTTGGAATTGGTGCTCGAAATGTGCCCCTCTTACACGGACACAAGCGCTTAGACGTCGACGCCAATGGCTGACAGCAGCATCAACGATCGACTGGTCAAAGCGCGCCGAATTCACCGGATCTTAACCCAGTCGACTATAGCATATGGAGTGTGCTGCAGGAGAAGGTTTACCGCTCCAGAATAGCCAACGTCGACGAACTCAAAACGCGTCTCATCAACGAGTGGGCGCGCTTTGACCAGTCGATCGTTGATGCTGCTATCGGCCAGTGGCGTCGCCGTCTAAGCGCTTCTGTCCATGTAAGAGGGGCACATTTCGAGCACCAATTCCAACACTTTTAAGCAGATCTGTCATAACAATTAAAAACTCTGCTAAGTAAACCATATTTTACTGTACTGCGTGCTAATTAAGTCGTCACATAGTTTGTTGCATGTAATAAAATTTAAGCGTTATATACAAAATTGGTATATCTGTGTTTAACACGGTAGTGCGGTGATATGAGTCAGGTGAGGTGGAAAATTTATGTATAGTATGAAATTTCAGCCATTTTGCCATCTACCTACCAAAAATTATAAAAATTGGTAGAAATTTGACGAAGTTCTGACAGAAACAATTTAGCACAGTTTATTTTGAGACACGGTGTATATAAAGCGGAACTACTAATAATTGATTATTTTGTACTTTTATAATTTTATTACCAAAAATGTTTACAGTCCGCTAACAGCTTTCAAACTACCGTATATATGATGAAAACTCCTATTCTCTAAGGAAGCTCTTAAGTGGACAAATAAGGAAGACTGTGCCATATAGGGCGAAACTTGGAGTGATTCTTTTTAACCAGATGAAAAGGTCACAGTTGATAAACATTTTCTGACATAATTATCGTGGACGAGTACATTCAAACAGTAGACATATATTCCAAGTAAGCCTGGCAAGTATGGATTCAAGCTCTGGATGCTTTGTGACAACATTATACCTACAATGTCTAATTGTCCATGAATCAATCAATCAGCCGTTTATTGATTGAACAACAGCACAAGACTTGCAGGAAATAATTAACAATCAGTCATTTTCAAAGTTAATCTGCTGATGCCGTCAACAGGACAGCCTTAAAGGATAAAATAATCCGCTATTGCAGGGCTGCCCCTTTGCCACGTTACATAGACGATTTTTATGATCAATTCCATATGATTATAGAAAACTCAACTTAAATAACAATGTTAGGGCTAACTCATAGCCAAGCAACTAAATAACAACAAAACATTGCAGCACAAGATTTAAAACAAAAACAAAACAAAAGAAAACAAAAAATCTAAGCAAAACAGATTATAATGTCCACAGCTGTAACATAAACAATCTTAAGTACAGGTACTATCAATCGAGTCATATTCTTTTTATGTGTTCAACAGATAAATGTTGTTCAACAGATAATGTTTCAGTTCAGCTTTAAATTGAGCCATGTGCAATATATTTATTAAATTGGGAGGAAGAGAATGCCAAAATGGTGGACCTGAACATTTAATTGATAACTGCTTAGTCCTGGTTCGCGTCCTTGGGGTTCGATATTTGCAGGATGCTCTAGTATCATGTCCATGGCTAGCTACACCCTTAAGGAAATATTTTTCAAACAGTGATGGAAGTGTAGCCCATAATGATAATTGCCTGCAGTTGTACACCGGAAGACAGAAAGGTCGGGACAGGGAACAATATCAAGGAGAGCGTGTCATGAAGCAATCTCTTCCATCTTTGCCTTCTCAGATGATGCAGCATTTGTGTCTTACTGTCCAAAGAAAGGCAACGTTGGTGTTCTGCTCCGCTGCCTGCACGTTGTTTGACGGTGTTTGAACATTCTGACATTATTGTTATTTTTGCTGGCAATTCCTCACGAATTTATTGTTTTCAAAACGGTATCAATGAAGAAAGGGCGCGTTTTAAATGTAAACGATATTCTCATTAGTTTATTACTGAATTGAGTCCAAAACAGCACAAGTGTACAACACTGTACATTGGGGTCGTTTTCTCCCCAGTGGTACTCGGTGGTTGCGAAAATTTCTGGTAATCCGATATAATTTTAGCATACATGTATTTACTACTGTCAGACAAGAGGTTGAGCACCTGCTAAATCTTGCGCTAAATGAACATTAACCTGTTAATGCTAACAGATTAAGGTGCCAGTTATAGACAGCACGTGACGTTTAGCAGCGCAAGGCATCAGTCTGTCATTATGATCTATATACAGTAATGTGAAGAATGTAAATCATAAAGGACGAAAACAATCCAACTGGGACATCAGCAGTGCAGAGAGCATAGGATCAAACCCAGCTGTACCAATGTATGTATGTATGTATGTATGTATGTGCATGTATGTATGTATGTATGTATGTATGTATGTATGTATGTATGTAGGCCTATATGTATGTATGACATTGCAATGTATAGACACTCCTTATAGCGCCCCTTCAAGATTTCTACTCAGAGGCGCTCCCGGCTACAGCGCTGACACTGAATCTGAGTTTCACGCCGAAGAGCATGAGCAACTGCGAATAAAGGATTTGCCCAGGGTCCCTACGCGGCGGCTTTAGTTGGATTCGAACCCACAACCTTCCGGTTGTAAGGCACCGAACATGCCCCTACACCACCGCGCCCCACAATGTCCACTGAAAGTAATTAAATCAAACACTTTAATATATTTATTTTTAGCAATTTTTCTACTGTCAGGCAGCAAGTTGAGCATCTGTTAAATCTTGCGCAAAATGAATATTCACCTGTTAATGTTAATAGACTAAGATGCAAGGTACAAAGAGCACGTGACGTTGAGCTTTCTACAGTGGTTCAGCGCATAGAAGCAGTCGCAATTGTACTAAATATGTCAATATAACCTAGAGTGACTATTAACATTTTGATTTAGTAACGTGCTCCAATAAGTTCGATGAATCTAGACCGTTTACAACCGAGCTGTGGTGGACAATCTTTGTAAGAATTAGTTATTTTATCTGATCAAACTTTCACTTCGCACATAGTTCTATACAACATTCATAGCTCTTAGCCAAAGAACCAATTTGGCTCACACCAATAGTGAAATCGAAAGTTCTTTCGATTTTAAGACGTGTTTAGTTTAGAAAATGGCTGCGAAAGACTTAGACAGTGATGATACTAAAAAGCAAGAGCTCGACGACATGATTACGTGTTGCATATGCACCGAAGTCTACACCGATCCGAAGGAATTGCCATGCATTCATACATTCTGCATGAAATGTCTTCAAGAGAATGGGCTTAAAACCAACAAAGGACCTGGAAATGAGATGCCTTGCCCGATATGTAGACGAATGTTCAACATTCCAAGAGAAGGGTTTCGTGGACTACCGAAAAATTTCTTTATTGAGAGGCTGATACAAGTGGCAAATGCTTCAGGTGAGTCGGCGTCATCGATTGTGTTATGCGATGCATGTGTTGAGGAAAACAAAGAAGAAGCAGGTAAACAAATTCCAGCAGCTGACACATATTGTGTTGATTGTAACCAGAAGTTTTGCCAGGAATGCTGCAGACAACATAGAAAATTTAAGTTGACAAAGCATCACAGATTGATGCCAATGACTGAATATGAAAGTGGCCAAACTTTGATGGTTGATCTGGTACCAAGTATTTGTGAACTGCATGAACAAAAGGTTCTGGATGTATATTGTAGTGATTGCAAAACAGTCGTATGCTACATCTGTTTCATTGACGACCATAAAAATCACGACGGTTCTCATGTTAACAAGTTTGTGGATGTCTTTCGGAAACAGATCGAAAGCAATTCTGAAGCAATAAATGAGTGCAGATCTAAAGCTGAAATGGTAAAAGCTGAGATACTGAAGGTGAAGGAAGATGTTCAGAAAAGGGTGGAAAACTTAGAATGCGATGTAGAGAAGAGAAAAGATGAACTGAAACAGTTTGCAGATAAACATGCAACTTCTCTTTTACAAGGTCTATGTCCGATACGACAGAGCAAGATGAAAGAAATCCAAATGGCATCAGATGATATTGATGCATATCTATCGATTTTAGAAACTTACATTTCTTACTGTCAGAAGGTAATGGTTAAAGGATCAGCTAGCGACATCTGTGGAGCATTTTCTGACTTATCCGTTAGAGCCGTGGAGTTGCAACAACAATGCCAAGTTATGATTGAAAAAAGAGAAATCCAGTCCTTAAATCACTGCTTCAGAAAATCAGAACTCGAGGAGTTCATAGAGGAGAGCTGTGACAACTTCATTGGTGAAATTGAAGGTAAGCGTTTTCCCTCGCAAACACTGTCAAAAGCCACGCTGTGCTTGGGCTAAAACTTGGCGTACAATTTATCGTAAAATGTATGTGAGGAACAGAATTCTCTCAGTCCGTCTTCTTCTTTAGTTGGTGCAAGTGAAATATGCTTAGTATAGGCCTACATAATACTTGAAGGCAGTCTATGTAAAGGATTCCCGTGTCATTCAAGAGACATGCACTCGTGTGAATTTATATTCATATATTGGTACATAAATGTATTTGTATGGTGTTAGATATCTCTGATGATTGTTAGATACTCATATGAATTGAGTTCGATATCTTTCTGTTTTCGTACGTATGTCTTAGTGTTTTCGGATGTCGTTGTGAGAAGGAGTGTTCGTCATGGATGACAAGTTTTGGTAGATCTCAAGAGGTCGTGTTTCGGCCATCTAGTGACGAATAAGTTTATTATTATAAACCCATGTGTGATTACTGTATGATGAGCGGAGCAAGGTTTTGTTGGTTGTTCTGTTGTGATAGCTTTGTATAATGTATACATGTCAAGTCTCGTTTGCTCAAATAGTTAAGTTTTCGGTGAAGACTTGTGTGTACGTTTTTCCAAAGTTGTTACGTAGGCCAACATGTAGTTGTAGTAGTTGAAGACGACTTTTTTTACTCCTTGTTGAAGGTCGTATGTTTTGCGTCTTATTGAAAAAATTATGTTTTTAATCATGCCTCTATGGAGCCATTCTAGTTATCTAGATACATAAGGGGACCTCTAACACTAGTCTCATAATTATATATATATAGGGGCCTATATAGTATATTATATATAAATGGGGGTTTGTGAGTAGGTGTGTGCGTGTGTATGCATGACGATATATATTGTAATTTTGAAAATATTTTACACTGGGGTTGAAATATAAATTGTGCACGACCAGAATTCAATTAGCCATACAAATGAGGTATATTGATCCGCTAAAGTCAAGTTGAATTGCATGTCAATTAGATATATGGTACAGGTATGACTGTGAGGGGTCTAGGACATTTCCCCCGGACATTCCCCCGGACGTTTCCCCCGAAGTTGGACTGATGAAAATAATTCTCTACTCTAATAGAAGTTGGATTGAAGAAAGAAATTATTTTCCTGAAATAGAAGCTGGATTGATAAAACAAATTCTATGTTTAAATAGAAGTTGGTTTGTTGGATTGAAGAAAAAATTCTTAGCCTAAATAAAAGCTGGATTTATGAAAGATATTCTTTGCTTAAGTAGAAACTGGATTGATGAAAATTTTGTTTTTGCTTAAATAGTATAGTTGGAATGATGAAAGAATGTCTTTGCTTCAATTATAGAAGTTGGATTAATAACAGTTATCATGGACAATGGTAGAGTTACCTACTTACTGTTCCGGGGGGTAATTGTCCGGGGGGAAATGTCCGGGGGAAATGTCCGGATACCGACTGTGAGTGCATTGAGCTGAATATCTTGACGCTGATGCGTAATTGTCTAGCAGACTTTGCTCCACCTTATCTCAAGGAGCTATATATCTCAGTATCTTTACTAACTGGTCGCAGACCATAGTGTAACTTAAAATGCCATCCAAAATGACTTCAATCATGGATCAATCTGCCTCATATCTCCGTTTCTACCACGCAAGGCGACTTGGTTGTTCCACCCGCCCGAACTTCCACGGTCCGGCACAAGATTTTGCTGCGGTCGACTCATCCTCCTGAAATAAGTTGCCTAGCAACATAATTATGACTTGGACTCCTCGGTATCTCTTTGTCTCTTTTGCGCAAGCGCTAGAAGATCGTTCTGTTCGATCGTGGTATCATTGTGCTAGATCGGGAGCGCCTCTGGAGCCGTATTCATGGGTCAGGTGTAAGTTACACCGGGCGTAGCGCCTACGTCGGGAATAACTATTCCCTGAACAAAACAGCCGTGGGCGTAAACTGCGCTGACACTGCGTTTTCCCAATATTTGAGTGGTAATCGATGATCGCGGATGCGCAAAAGGTATCTATCTGCAATCGTTCCCAACGAAAAGTAAAGTAAGTAAGTCTAGCCTTTATCACCCCACCACCAAACGCACAGCATTTGCATCGAAATAGAATGTAAAATAAAATATAGAAGTAAACATAATGTATAACAAAAATAGTGAGGAGGTCAGAACGTCGACTTTCACGGTTGTGAGGAAAAAGTAAACAAATAAAAATTGAAAGACGGAGGTAAACCAAAACGAATCTAAGTTAACATAAATGTAAAATTAAGAGGCGTTTTTGTTAGAGTAGGCCTAAATGTGAGAGTGAACGTTAGCAGCAAAGGTACAGTACGAAAAATGACACCAAGGAAGAGTGAACAGATTTTGAAGTTTACGGTTAAGTTGGGACAAATCAAGGCCGAAATGCAGGATGCGGCACTTCGAATGCAACATCGTCAGACATCTCGTCAAATTTTAACATTTTGTGACGGCGAAATGAGAGGCAATTTAAAATTCGACATCGGCGAACGAGACGAGTTTATTACAGAATCTCTTAAACACTTTTTGAGGTAAAACGTCGTCGAAGGCAACGAATAACGACGGGCGCCATTTTGTTTATCGCCTTTAAGCTGGGAATAAAAGATTTACTGCTAGAGACTCGGAGTAGTATTATTCCCGGCGTAGAGCACTACGCCTGTCTCATGAATACCGACTTAATCCGCTACTCCGGTGTAGCCCAGATTTAAGCCGGGAATAAGAGTTACGCAAGTCCCATGAATACGGCACCTGATGAGTTTGTCTGGAAGTGGCGCTATATAAATTTACAATTACAATTAAAAATTTGATGAAAGACATGCGATAGACCAAAGTAAAATAGAGGTGTGGAGAGCAATAGGGGTGACAATAATTATTATGTTGGAAGAAGAAGTTGATTGACCAAGCAGATGAATTTAGATCTGCCATTAGCTGTGATATTGTACGATATTGTACATACCACAGCCTGTCTTATAATTGATGCAGATTCCAACAGCAAAACTGTGAATTAAAAAAGAATTCAGAGGCCTGAGAAGGCTCATTACGTTTTCTGTTGGTTGTGCATCAGTTGTATATAGTTTGATCGTATAATTGTCTTCTTCGACCGCATATGTTGCCAGGAACGTCAATCCTTGCATGCCTTACATATCTTTGTGGGATATGGACTTACCGACCCTAGGCTCCACGATATTGTACGATATTGTACATGCCACAGCCTTGGCCAGGATGCTGTATGCCTTCCCGCCTGGTGGGGTATCGCCGGGAAGCAAGCGAGGATTCGACTCCAAGCGTTGATACGGAGACTGATACGCCTTCATTATCTCCCCGAGAACTTCCACGTTTGAACAACTTTGCGATAACGCAGACAATCGCCTCTTTAGGGGTGCCATGACGGACCCGGGCCACGTCCTGTACCAACTAATTACCTCCAAACAAACCAACCTACTTCCCTCCCCGACCCTGTGCCCATGACCGCATAATCCCCCAATCGACAACAGACTGATGCGCATAACATATATTATTTGGATATTATATTTTTCAACCGTTTTTACACCAAAGTGCGATTAGCAGTTGGTTAATAAAGAAAATGCTTGCTTACTTACATACTTCTATCCAGTCAGAAAATACTTTTAGCAGCTCTTCGGGAATTTTTACGATGTAGTCCATCGCATGTACGCAGCTTCTACACTAGATTGCTGCTCCGGTCTTCAGGCCTATGTATTACTGCATATTATCGAAAGTAATAATAGTCAAGCTATCGTTTTTTTCCAGAAGAAAGTGCTTCGAGGCAAAAGAAAATCAGTAGACAAAGTCTATTAGCAGAACAAATCAAAGAAATTGATCTCCTGAGAAAAGAAATTGAAATGGAAAGGACAAACCAAGAGAGTTTTCGATTAGCACATGAACAGCTGAGAATTAACACAAATAAGGAAGCACAGGCCAATAGGGTATTGACGGTAGAACTGAGTAAGGAGAAGGCAAATAATGATCTCCAGATAAAGAAACTGAAACAAGAGTTAGACAACAACAAAATTACCATCAACACACTTCAAGCCGAAAAAGTGATCACCAGTAAACTTAAAGCGGAGCTCGACAAAGAGAAAATTGCGAACAGTTGGAATAAGGCCAGCTGCAATAAACTCGAACAAGAAGTGATCATATATAAAACGACAATCAAGGCATTAGAAGACACGGTGGAGAAACTCAATAATAAATTAGAGACTACAAAAGCAGGTAAACAAGCATGAAATTAATTGTTTTACACCTAATCTTATTCAGTGATTTTTATAGTGCAGTCGCAATTATTAAGAAGTCGATGTTTGCTTCACGTGAATCCGTAGTGAAATATCGTAGTCTATTTTTTAAAGTCTGGTCGAAATGCCATTGGTAACGAAAGTCAAAATTGAGAGCACAGTAGTTTAGAACTGAATTACATTGAAAGACCAATAGAACGCACACATTTAATCAGTAGTAGCCTATCCTTAGCTAGTTTCTACGTACCTGCAAACGAGGACGTCTATAATAACCCAAGACACAAGCGTCTTTGTCCGTAGATGGCGTGCAATAGTGTAACAAGAAGCTGATAGATCGGCAGTTGTAAAAGTGTGGCCTTGTGATCTACAAAACAGATTTTAAACTCGATTCTTTGGTCTGTATCTACAATCTCCAATCCATAGTACACGCCAAATTAGATTACTGCGATGCTCTTTTCCTGCACATAGATATCACCGAAATTAACCGCCTCCAAGATATTCAGGATGCCCTCGCTCGTGCTGTCACCAAAACCCCCCAAAACCATCACTTCACCCCTGTCCTGAAATCACTCAACCGGCTCAAAATTCCTGAACGAATAGAATATAAAGTCATATCACTTACCTACAACACACTTCAATCCTCCCAGCCCTTCTATCTATCTCCGTCACGGTCCAACCTCTTCGCTCAACCCGTTCATCTTCCACACTCACACTGCTCCGCCCTTTCGTCACCTCATCACTTAAATTTGCAATTCGCTCTATAGCCATAGCTGTACCGCCTCTTTGGAACAAACTCCCACCAGTGCTACGACAAATATCCCATCCATCCCACGAACTCACCAACACCTCACCTCTTGCTACCTCTCCACAGGTCTTCCACTCAAAACTGAAAGCACTGCTTTTTCACAAATCCTATCCTGATTCCCCTCACCTCCTTCAACATTTCAACTCTGAACATCATCCACTGACTGTCTGCCTGCCTGACTCTCCGGATCTTGACCCCTGCCTATCAATTGTGTTTTGATTATGCGCCTGTGAATAAGCTGCTTCCAGCGATTTCGCTTTTGTTGGCGCTCTAGAAATCTCGAGTTCACGGTTACGTTTACGAATGTAAAACTTACCCTGAAATGCGGAGGTATGGGGTTAGTACGATCACCGAACAAACAATGCAACTATATAATATAAACGAAGAACAATCAAATTTGCAAAATAATGTCACTTGTGTAAAGAAATAAAGCGAAAGTAGAGAAATGCACAATTTCATGACTATCCATATATGTCGCCGAAAACAGAAACAAGTGCATGGAGTGCTGTTACGCGCCTAACCCAGCTATTTAGGTTAAATACTGACCGAATGTTGAGTAAGTAGATCTTAACTAGTAATTGTTCTATAGTAGGCGAAGCGGATAAAAAAGAGACGTTCACAAAACAGAGAACACTACTGAGAGGAAAAATAAACTGGAATTTGAAGAATCGGATGATAAACACAATGCTATGGAGTGTGGTGCTGTGCAGATCAGAAACGTGAACAACTGAGCAATGAGAAAAGAGGACATAAGAAGACTAGCGTCTTTTGAAATGTGGACCTGGAGTAGAATGGACAAAATCGGCCTTGCGGAACATGAAACAAATGAAGAAGTGATAAGAAGGATTGGAGAAGAAGAGTCCTGTTACACACAATAAGAGAAAGACAAACATGAAAAATTTCGGAGCGGGTTTAAACATTTTGCGGGTTCCTTTGAAGATTGTCGCAAAAGTTTAGTTTTTTGTATTTCGCATGTAAAAGCCTATAACAAAATTGTTCGGAAACTTATATTCGGGGGGGTTGAACCCTTAAAACCTCCCCTAAATACGCCCATGATGACAAAGGAAATGGATCAGGCACATACTGAGAGGAAACTCACTTTTAAGAGCGAGGGGAGGCGGACAAGAGAAAGACCAAGACAGGTGATGTCAGTGGCGTAACGAATGGTTTCAGGGCCCAGGGCAAGGGTTGATGACTGCGCCCCCTTTAAATTTACTTGTTGACTTTTAATCGTTCTTGTCATAGTACTGTGTACCATTGAAAGCTAATTTTGTGCCCCTCTGGTGCTGCGCCCGGGGCGGCTGCCCCTCTGCCCCCTCGTCGTTACGCCACTGGATGGTGTTGGATTGGATGATGACAGATGACAGCCTTAAAAGAGGGCCAACAGCGAGAGGAGTGGCGGCCTAGGACATGTGAGCCTCCCTAAAGAGGCAGAGAACTAAAAGAAGAAGAAATCAAGTACTCAAAATGGAAAAATGAAATCATGGTCATCAGACCTTTGTGTTAGTGGTCTAGTTTCAATAAACGTATAAAGTTCTATTTAAAACCATATAAAAATGTAATTAATTATGACGATAAATGGACACCGATGGCTAGATTCTATTTTACGCTGTTATGAGTTTATAAGACTGGTAATTAGTGGCTTCTATACCTCTAAATCAATTATTGATATTCCAAATTATTACTGTACTGAAGGTAATTATTAAATTAGAAAAAAGTTTACTTAGTCATAAACTACTTAAGCTCAATCTTAAGGAACCGCATATTCATGCGTGCAGTCGCTTATGTAAAGGGTCGACGCATGCTCTATTGTATATTTGTATAATATTATGTCGATACATCTCCAAGTATTTTTCGTTTCCTCTCTCTCTTATAATAATATATGCATTTCGTTGTGTTTGTTATGTTGACATCGTTATCGCGAGCGTCAATACTTTTTTTATCCAATTCGAGAGTTTTGCAGCATATGACAATTATTTTGGTTAGCCTACATCTGTTTAATGCAAAATCTAATAAATTTTACATTGTTTTGAAATAGGTAGCAATTTTTTAGTTTTTAATTACAGATACACTGCGAAGCGAATTCAAATTGCACCCAGTTTTAGTTCATGCGATCAGAACAAAAGCCACAGAAGAGAAGAAAAAATCGATCTGCGGAATGGCAATCTTAGAGAAAGAATTGTTTGTGGTCAATGAAAATAGCCAGGAAGTTGAAGTTTACGATTCGATTGTATTCAGTTTCAATCGACGATGGAATTTGAAGGAATTAATTCGTCCAACGCACCTAGTATCCTGCAGCAGAAATAAATGTCTCTACATCCTCGATTACAAAGAAATCGGTCAGTCGAAAGAAATCTTGAGAGTTGATCCAAGAGGAAAATTAATAAAGAAATGGTCAACAGGAGATGAAGGAGTGGGCGGTCTGTCTATTACAGGTGAATCAAATATCATTTCAGCTGTTTCCGAAAAAAATAAATTGAATGAATATTCACCAAATGGACAATTGATTCGAGAAGTGAATCTTTCAACGGACGCAGGTATTCATCGTCCATCGAATGCTATAAAACTGACCAATGGTAATTTCGTGGTCTGTCATGGTTTGGGTGATGGTGATATGCATAGAGTGTGTGTAGTGGATGCAAATGGAATACTTAAGAAGTCATTTGGTGGAAAACGTGGATCGACAATAGGACAATTGAATTATCCAATCTCTTTGTCCGTCAGTGGATATGGATTCGTGATGGTCGCTGATCGATGGAACTCTCGAGTTTTGCTATTGGATTCAGATTTAGACTTCAAGAGAGAAATTCTTTCAAAAGAAGTGAAACACAGGCTACGATGTCCAACGATGATTCTTCTCGATGACTTAAATGGTCGACTGTTGGTGGCGGACAACGACCCGAACAATGAACTGATTTTGATTTTCGATTTTAAATAATTATTTAATTTATTACAAACTAATTGAATATATTTACTTAGGGATCAGGGCAATTTGCTTTCTTATTTTTGTTTATTGAATTTCTAATCAATATTCGAAAGTAAATTTTTAAATATTTTTTTCGTATTTTGGAAAGCGCTGATGTTCGTGAAGTCCTCAGTCTTCAAGAATCTGGTGGTGCTTTGGCTGGCTTTTTATTTCCATAAAAACTGCATTAAGATATTCAAACTTTTACTAATTTCCAATATATCTAGAATGATTAATTTTAACCTAAGGCACAATTGAAGAACTTAGAGCAATACCCATGTATGTTGAGTTGTCGACATACCACTTTCTTTCGAAAAAGTATGCCAGCGTGTTCAGAATAATTATAGTATTGTATATACCGGTACTCTATGAATTTGGTACAGATCTGAATTTGTTGACTGTCATTTTTGAAAAAAGTTATGTCAACATAATATGGTATTGTGCATCCGGCAGTATTCTTCCATTACTCCGCTGCAATATCCAGGTATGATAACAAGATTGTCCTTTTTTCACGTAATCTTTGTAATGACACCTGATGAACACTCAGGTTATTTGACATACCCGCTTCTTGCATGATTTTCGTACCGTGTAATAGCGACCATTTGGTGCAAGAATAAGGTATGTTGACTAACACCAGACGACATGTTTGGTAATGCAGCTGCTAGAGAACAAACTTTGTCCACATAACATTTTCATTTCATTTCATTTCAGATATTTATATAGCGCCCCTTCAAGATTTCTACTCAGAGGCGCTCCCGACTACAGCGCGGACACTGAATCGGAGTTTCACGTCGAAGCGCATGAGCATTATTGCGAGTGAAGGACTTGCCCAGGGTCCCTACGCGGCGGCTTGAGGTGGATTCGATCCCGCAACCCTCCGGCTGCAAGGCACCATGTTACTGCACCCGTAATCATGATATTGATGGTGTGACCATTTGGTGCAAGAATAAGGTATGTCGACTAACACCAGATGACGTGTGGTATTGCAGCTGCTAGAGAACAAACTTTGTCCACATAACCTGTTACTGCACCCGTAATGATACCGATGGTTAAGTGTTGTTTATGTCAATAACTCGATATGAAGCAAAATGTCGTGTAAAAAACAATAATGTTATCTTTCGCATTGCATCATGTACCAATTTTGCTAAAAACAATAATAGTTACATGGTGCTTCCAACAGCTTGTCGATTTGTCGTCAAATGGCTTGGATACAGCAGTTTAAAGTATAAGATGTTTGAAGCCATTTTTCCGAAACTCCAAATTTCCGACATACTTGGGTATTGCTCTAAGGTCTTCAATTGTTATTCATGTAGACAATATTATTATGAAGCAAAATTGCAGTGGGTGCTATGAATGTGTAAATAAGTTTGATTGGCCTTATGACTTTCGTCGCCAGAAAACACAATTTTGCGCTATAAGTTTGAGGCTAGGCGGCAATATATAAAAAACTTCAGCTTGCCAATAGTGCAGGCTTAAAATATTAATAGTAATTTTGCTTTCTGATTTTAGTTTGTTTTCAAACTTGTGTAATGTTTGTTTATAGAGACAATAAAATAAAGAAAACGCCACAATAATTCTATTTTATACAGAAGGCCAAAATTAAGTAATTCTAATGACTAAAGCGTGGTCAGTGATGTGCTAAGATTTCAAGAGTGCGAGTAAGAGCGATTTAAGGCACTTAAACTAATTTTCGAAATGAGATCTCTGCAAAAATCGGCACAAGCAAACTAATCTCTGGTAAAAGCAGTGGTTGTTTAAATGTTCATAATTGTTTTTCCTTAAGAAGACCGACTTGACTGTCTTTCAAGAACCAACGAGCAAATGCAGCGTTTTTATGAGGTAGGCCTACTTAACTTATTAGGCGATATAGTAGGCCTAAGTATCTAGATAGGCCTACATACATGCACATGCACGCTAGGCCTAAATACACCCATGCATACATACATAGGCGTAGATTGTCAGACTCTAAGCTGTAACTTTTTTCTTAATGGTAAATCCTGCGCTATTTATCTGTATGTGTATGCGACTCCGTATTTAAAAAGTTTTTGTTTGTCGCGAGAAACGCATACAAGTGCATACGCGCAGTAGATTATAGGGTATATTTTTTAAGGATAGTAAAATTAATTAATGCCTATTGGAGTATTGGTGTAAATAAATATAGGGCCTACATGTAAGCTTTGTAGTCTTTTATCTCTGAAGCCGATGTAGAAGAATGTGAAAACGATAGATTTCGTATCCACCCAAAGCATAGGAACGACGAAGATTTCTAACCGATGAAAAAGATGCTGTCATGTTCTGATAAAAATAAGTTACGGTACGATAAGAATATTTTGTAATGACCAATTATTGCTGTCCGCATTTTGTTGTACAGATATGGTGATAAACACACTGAAGGTTTTCGTTTGCAGTGACTGTAACTTGACAAGCATGATTGTCTTGGAACATTCTGGGGTTATCGCCAAACCATTGACAGTGAAACATATTGGGGGAAAGAGAGGCACTCCACACGTCTTACCTTGCCGACCTGATCTGTGGCTGAAAAATCAATGCAAAGACTGAGAATCGTCTGTTTAGCCTACTGGTGTACTAAACTCTAAAGCGATTGGCTATGCGCTGATTGGGTGTAAATTATAAATACGAGAACAAATCCAACTGTGGCATCAGCTGCAGTGCAGAGAATATAGGATCAAACCGAGCAGTACCAATATCCATTGAAATTTATTAAATCAAACGCTTTGACACAATTTTAGCATATTTTCTACTGCCAGACTGGACCAATTAGCCACATTGGTAAGAGCGTAGGCTGCGCGTCTCAGGCGCCTCTGTGAAAGAAAACATGCGGATTGCGGTTCGCTTCCCAATGCTGGCTTATTTAAGTGATTTTAACCTCTGGCTTGCACGGTCCTTGCACAGGGACCCTAAATGGCGTGGAGTCCATTCAAACGGGCAGCGGTGGGCAAGAATCTCACTCGATCAATTCATTGAAAAATGAGCAGGATCGAGGCAATACGGTCGATATAGAAACGCGAACATTTGCATTTACATTTGCAGCAAGATGGGCATCTGTTAAATCTTGCGCTAAATGAATATTCACCTGTTTGTGTTCGGAGCAAAAAACATTTGACGCTGAGCTGTTTACAGTGGCTCAGTGCACAGCGGCAGTCGCAATTGCACTGAATATGTTTATATAACCTAGAGTGAATATCACGGTTTTAATCTCATAACCTGCGCCAATTAGTTCGATTAATCTAGACCGTTTACAAATGGGCTCTGGTAGACAATCTTTGTCAGAGTTCGTTATATTATTTGTCGGATCGAAATTTCCCGTCGAACTACATAGGCCTATACAACATTCATATAGTTCATAGCCCAAGAACCCATTAGGCTCACACCAATCGTGAAATCGAAAGTGCTTTCGATTTTAAGATTCTGTTTAGTTTAGAAAATGGCTGCGACAGACTTTGGCAGTGATGATACTAAAAAGCAAGAGCTCGACGATATGACTACTTGTTGTATCTGCACCGAAGTTTACACGGATCCGAAAGCCTTGCCATGCATTCATACATTCTGCATGAAATGTCTCCAAGAGAATGGACACAAAACCAACAAAGGACCTGGAAATGAGATGCCTTGCCCGATATGTAGACGAATGTTCCAGATTCCTGCAGAAGGGTTTCGTGGACTGCCTAAAAATTTCTTCATCGAGAGGCTGATACAAGTGGCAAATGTTTCTGACACGACTGCAACACCGAGAGCGATATGTGAAGCATGCCTGGAGGATGAGAATGAAGGAACGGGTAAAGAAATCCCAGGGGCTGATAAATACTGTGTTGACTGCAAGCACAAGTTGTGCGAAGAATGCTGCACTGAACACAAAAAATTTAAATTGACAAAGAACCATAAATTGATACCAATAAATGAGCATGAAGGTGGCCACAAAGTGATGACCGATCTATTACCAAGTGCTTGTCAACTGCATGAGCAAAAGGTTCTGGATGTATATTGTGCTGATTGCAAGACAGTCGTATGCTACATCTGTTTCATTGATGACCACAATAATCACAAAGGTTCTCATGTTAACAAATTCCTGGATGGCTTTCGGAAACAGATCGAAAACAGTGCTGCAACAATAAATGAGTGCAGATCTAAAGCTGAAATGACAAAATCTGAGATACTGAAGGTGAAGAAAGATATTCAGCAAAGGTTCGAAAACTTAGAATGTGAGGTGGAACAGAGAAAAGGTGAACTGAAACAGTTGGCAAATAAACATGCAACTTCTCTCCTGCAAGGTCTATGTCCGATACGACAGAGCAAGATGAAAGAAATCCAAATGGCAACGGATGATATTGATACATATCTATCGAGTTTAGAAACTTATAATTCCTATTGTCAGGAGATAATGGCCAAAGGATCAGCCAGCGACATCTGTATAGCATTTTCAGACTTATCTGTTAGAGCGGTGAAGTTGCAAGAGCAATGCCAACCTATGACTACAAAAAGTGAAATTCAGTCCTTTAATTTCTGCTTCACAAGATCAGAACTCGAAGAGTTCATAGAGGAAAGCAGCTGTGACAACTTGATTGGTGAAATTGAAGGTAAGAGGTTTTCTTCGTAAGCTTTGTCAAAAGTCACGCCGTCTTAGATTAAGTCTTGTCTTGCCTAAACAATTTATCGTGAAATGTATCTGAGGAACAGAATTCTCTCAGTTCATCTTCTTTTTGGTTGGTGTAGGAGAAAGCTGCTTAATACATGTACTTGAAGGCAATTATTAATGTAATGGATTCTCGTGTCATTCAAGAGATATACATTCATGTGAATTTGTATTCATAGATTGATATATTAATGTATTTATAATTATAGTGTTAGATTGTTAGATATTAATAAAACTTGTGTTCGATATCTTTGTGTCTGCGTACGTATGCCTCAGTGTTCTTGGATGCAGTTGTGAGAAGGAGTGTTCGTCTTGGATGAAAAGTTCTGGTAGACCTATAGCGGTCATGTTTCGGCCATCTAGTGACGAATAAGTTTATATAAACCCATGTGGGATTATGATGAGCGGATCCTGGTTTTGTATGTCTTGATCGGTTGTGACCTTAAATTTGATGTGATGTGCAAGGTGTATTCGTTCAGTGAACGACTGCATGGGCCGACAATTTGTATGATGCATGTAGTCGATCACATGTGCGCTTGGATGCAGTTTATACTGGAGATTGCTGCTGCGGCTGAGTCCTATGTAATACTGCATATTATGGAAAATAATTATAGGCTAGTCTAATTGTCGTTATTTTTTCAGAAGAAAGTGATTCGAGGCAAAAGAAAAAAAGTAGACGAAGTCTACTAGCAGAACAAAGCAAAGAAATTGATCTCCTGAGAAAAGAAATTGAAGTCGAAAAGACCAACCAAGAGAGTTTTCGATTTGCACATGAAGAGCTGAGAATTAATTTAGATAAGGAAGTACAGGCCAATAAGGATTTGACGGTAGAATTGAGTAAGAACAAAGCTAATAATGATTCCCAAATAAAGAAACTGAAGCAAGAGTTGGACAACAAAAAAATGACCATCAACACACTTCAAGCCGAAAAAGACAGATTGAAGCTGGAATTAGATGCAAGGAATGTGACCAATAGTTCACGTCAAATCAATAATGATAAACTTAAGGAGGAACTAGACAAAGAGAAAATTGCCAACAACGCGTATCAGGCCAGGAACAACAAACTCATACAAGAAGTGAACACATATAAAATGACAATCAAGGCATTAGAAGACAAAGTCGAGAAACTCAAAAAAGACATGGAGACTGCGAAAACAGGTAAACAAACTTGAAACGATATGTTTTTTGAACCTATGTAATTCCATGATATCATAGTGCAGTTATAAATATTAACAAGTAATCAGTCGATGTTGGCTTCACTTGGCCTTTGCGACATCTTCGTCTGCTCTACAAACGACGCAGAATACAAGTTAGAATTTGAATTTACACAGGCTGACTCCCTGCTCTCCGCGGTATGGCACATTCGACGTCTAACAGTCTTCCTCTACCTATAGTCATTTCTAAATATTATTACGACTTATGATACTGATTTTCTTTCAGATGCTGGTGATTAAGTAATTACAGCTTGATATATATATAATCAAGAAATTACAGTTTAATATATATATATATACTATATATATATATATATATATATATATATATATATATATATATATATATATATATATACTCTATATATAAATGTTAAAGCATTAATGCCCAATTACTAATATTAAGCTGTACATATATTTAGGCCTACTTAATTACCAGCATTTGGAGAAAACCAGTAGGCCTATGATAGGCCGTAATAATATTTAGACAAATGGGTAAAGGAAGACTGTTAATCGTCGGAACGGCCATACAGCGGAGAGCAGGGAGTCGGGCCACGGCCTAAGAAATATGAAAGGCCAGCTTCAAGATGTGACGCCATCAGCGGAGGTCCACTCAGACGGCGGCAACGCACTGCAGTGTTTATTTGGTAGATAGCGGTTAACATTATTTTTATTCATTTCAAATCCTATAGACAGACTTGACTGTGACATTTATTGTATTGTAATTTCGGGTAATCCTAAACCTTAGGTTATTTTATTATTGCATTGAACGTTGACTGTATTTTAGCGTATTTTATTATTTCTCTCGTCTGGCTGCGTAAATGGAAGTTGGAGTAATAAAAATTATTCTTTGCGTTATTAGAA
The DNA here is from genome assembly GCA_020284085.1 of Aporrectodea caliginosa. Classification (NCBI taxonomy): domain Eukaryota; kingdom Metazoa; phylum Annelida; class Clitellata; order Crassiclitellata; family Lumbricidae; genus Aporrectodea; species Aporrectodea caliginosa. The sequence goes on from JACEVL010000062.1 coordinate 636,983, forward strand.
GTTGGATGGATGTAATGAATTTTTTACATTGAAATGTAAGTTTGATTGATGAAAAGAATTATTGTTTGAATAAGTAGCCTAAATGTTGGATTGATGAAAATATATATGAGTCGATGCCTCTGACAATGCACCTTATGCACTTTGACAATGCACCTTATGCACTTTCGTCCGTGCTATCTGATTATCGAGTGCCTTTGTCTATTTGTATCTGTCGATGTAACTCCATGAATCTCTCGTTTTGTTCTCCAATATGCATTTCTCTGTGCTTGATTTGCTGATATCGTCATCGTTATCGTGAGCGTCAACACTTGATCCAATTCGAGAGTTTCGCAATAATTTTGGTTATATCAGTTTAAAGAAAAATATAATAAATTTTATATTGCTTTGACATAGGTAGCAAACCTTTAGTTTCTATTTTCAGATGAACTTCGAATCGAATACAAATTCGATCCAGTTTTAGTTCAGACGATCAGAACAAAAGCCGCTGAAGAAATGACAACATCGATCTGCGGATTGACAATTTTTGGAAAAGAATTGTTTGTTGTCAATGACTGGAGTTCAGAAGTTGAAGTTTACGATTCGATTAAATTCAGTTTCAGTCGTCGATGGGTTTTGAAGGAATTAGTTTGTCCAATGGACATTGGATCCTGCAACAGAAATAAATGCCTCTATATCTTCGATAACAAACGCGCTGGTGAGTCGAAAGAAATGTTGAGAGTTGATCAAAATGGAAAATTAATAAAGAAGTGGTCAACTGGAGACGATTGGGGACAAGGTTTGTCTGTTACATATGAATCGAATGTCATTTTAACTGTTTCCGGAAAAAATAAATTAAATGAATATTCGCCAGATGGTCAATTGATGCGTGAAATAAATCTATCGTCAGACGAAGGTTTTTCTTGGCCAAGGCATGCTATAAAACTGACCAATGGTCCTCTGGTGGTATGTCAAGGCCCTTTCTTTGAAGAAAGTCTGCATATTGTAAGTCTAGTGGATACAGATGGAAAACTTAAGAAGTCATTCGGTGGAAAACGTGGACCGACCATAGGACAAATGAATTCTCCTGTCTATTTCTCCGTCGATGGAAATGGATTCGTGATGGTCGCTGATGAACGGAACAAGCGAGTTTTATTATTGAATTCAGACTTGGAATTTAAAAGAGAACTGCTTTCAAAAGAACAACTTGGACTACAATTTCTAACGAGAATTCTTCTTGATGAATCAAATGGTCGACTGTTAGTGGCGGACAATGAACTGATTTTGATTTTCGATATTAAATAATTAATTAATTATTGATTAGCAATTAAGTGGGTACTTGTCGGTTAATTCACCGCATTTCATTTTCTCGTAAACCTTGTCGGTTAATTCACCGCATTTAATTCTTGCGTCTACCTTGCCTTTTCATGCACAGGAATGGAATAAATGAAATAACTTTTTACGCGTTTCTTTCCTTTTAAGTACCGTTTCGTCATTAGAAAGCATGGACGACACTAACCCTAACTCTGACCCTAACTGACCATCACGGCGCGTAACGACGCATAACCTCAACGTAACCGATAGGCTATAGACGATAAAACTTAAAGTCGTGAGGGTCGGTAAGGGTCAGTGTTAGTGTCGTCATTAGAAGACATATATTAACTCTTGCAAAGACATTTCTGTACATGGGTCTCGTCTTTTAGGTTAATTAAGCCCAATGAACCCACATGCTCGATGCGTACATGTGCCAATTCATGTGGCGCAATCGAAACAAAGTTCGTCAGCTGAACGCTTTCAATACCATCCTGCAAGATATTGCTGTTTCGGAAGTACAACCATCTGCATGGTACAAATGTTTCTTAACTTCGCTTTCATGAGGATAGTTATAATTAAAAGATGTCTTTCTAGACCATCGTGCTGTGTTTTCGACACCAGTTTAATGCGGTGAATTAATTTAACGTGGGAAAGTCATGTAATACATTAGCATGGGCAAAATGAAATGCGGTGAATTAACCGACAAGTAGGCCTACCATTAAGGGAATATCTTTACTTATGGAACGAGGTAATTTGCTTTCTTATTTTTTATTTTTGAATTTCTAATCAATAGTTGAAAGTCATTCAATATTTTCTCGTAGCCTATTTCGGAAAGCGGTCTGTTCTTTTCTAAAGTTCTTAGTCTTTCAGATTCTGGTGATACTTTTGCCATATTTTTATTTTTATAACAACTGTTTAAGATGTTCATTGTTCAACCAAGTTTTTCTAACTTCCAATAGATTTAGGTGATCAACTTTAACCTAAGGAATCATTTGTTTTTATATAAACCTTAATATTGTGATTCAAAATTATAGTGGGCTGTGAATATGTAAATTAGTTTAATTCTCCATATAACTTTCGTCGGTAGACAACACAATTTTTGCGCTAGAAGTTTGAGGCTATGCTGTAACATCTTGAAAAAAATTGATGTGTCGATATGGCCAAATGATCATACTTAGAAATTGATAGTAATTATGACGTTAGGATTGTTTTCAAACTGGTGTAATATGTTTGTCTGTAGACGCAGTAAAATTGACAAAACTCCATAATAATTCTACTTTTTTCGACGGTCAAAAATGTTCTTATGACTAAAGCGTGGTCAAAGATGTGCCAAGATTTCAAGATTGTGAGTAGGCCTACGTCACGTTCGCCGCTCCTTTCTTCGGATTACCTGCTGGTGTTTTCTGGTGATCACGGATGGTACCTGGAGAGACACCAGTGGCCCCACCGATTCGCTCTGACCCTGGGATTGTCACGTGGTGAAGGACGAAGTGAAACTCTTGAAGGACATTTTGAATGAAGCCTGAACTCTTAATATAAACATTATGTAGTTATTTTCTTCAAACTCAATAGAAGATTGAATGACTTCGGAAACGATGACTTGTTGTTATTATCTATTGAGAAGCAGTGTTGTTCAGTAATTGAAATACATGTAATTGAATTACGTAATTGAATTACTTGTTCTGTAATTTGTAATTGTAATTGAATTACATTTTAAGTCCAGTAATTGTAATTGTATTTCAATTACAATATTGCATGTAATTTGTAATTGAATGAAGTGTGAATTACCAATTACTTTCATAAAGTCGGCCACAATGCCAGCCTGTCGCCCACCCCTTTCATTGAATATTAAACTGCTCTATCCTTTCACCCCTGGCACACCTCTTACAACCCACTTTGATAGACCCTATCCATGCAGGGCCAGACTGCAGTTGTGCACTCTGCCTCATTCTTACCTAGCCCACTTACAACACAGCTTGGTAGCATTGGTAGGAAGAAGCTGCACCTGCTGCATGTTAATGAGGTGCCTGCTGTCATTTGTCCCCACTGCTCCACTTCCTGGCTTTTGCCTAATAGCTTGCGGCCGGCCGGCGGCAGCTGACCTCAGCCTCGGACCCTGGGTCTAGTACATGTGTCTCACAGTTATAGTGATGACCCAAGATTGAGTGGAAAGATCTTGGTGATGACCTACTCGAGGCAGTATCATTATCATAATCTTGCAGGTTGCACCATATCTCAACAGAATAAAATATTAGGTTTTATTATTAGGTAGAGTTTGATCCAGTAGTACAAAAGAAATTATTAAAACTTTGAAACAGCTGCAATTATGCATTTCCATTTCCAAGAAGGGTAAGTAAGTGTACACATGCATCTGATTTAAGTGATTTTTGCATTAGTAGTTCATTGGTTTATTCGTATGTCATTTATTTAAGTTTATAGTAATGATTACAGTCATGATAGTCATATCATGTTAAGAAAGAAACTGATTGGTGTGTACACGTCACACGTAGGCCTACATTTTATACAAAATACTACAGAAATGAAATCAAATGCAGTTTTATTTTGTAGGGTTACATTACTTACATGGGGGGAATGAAGTGTCAATTACAAGTTACTTTCATAAAGTCAGCAAATATGCCAGCCTGCTGGGTTGACCCGGGCCACCCGTTTTATTGAATAAACTGCTATGCATTATGTTTGCATGGCAACATAATTGTCAACATTATTCTATACTTACACTCCTCTGACAATCTTACAGCACACTTTAATAGACCCTCAAAGGGCAAGGGCTGACCATCATTAACAGACTATCCATGCAGGCATTCTTAGCTAGCTTACTGCAGCTGCCTTCAAAAAACAGAGCTTCCATCTTCAGCTCCAGTTGAGCGTCTCTTTAGCACTGCTGGACGAATTGACTCACTCACCCAGGTGCAATCAACTAAGTTCTCTAACAGACTATCATTTTGAAAACTTCTACTCCTAAAAATCAAATAAAGTCTAGCTTGTTTTAATGGATCATAATTGTAAATCGTATTTTGGGCACAGGTCTGGCAAACTTATAATACAATTGAATGTACATATATTATTACAATTTACAGGTCATTGGCCCATTGGATGTTTTAGTTTAAAAATAGAGTAAATTAAAAATTATTGAAATTTTTAAATCATGCGCCAATTTTCAAGAAATAATTGAAAAGTAATTGGTAATTGAATTACAATCAAAATGTAATTGTAATTGAATTACTTTCACAATCAAGTAATTGTAATTGTAATTCAATTACATTTACAAGCATGTAATTGCAATTATAATTGAATTACATTTGCAATGTAATTGATACAACACTGTTGAGAAGGTGTTTGAACTTGTGCGCATGTGTCAGCCTAAGAGGTATTTAAAACCCGAAATCAATTTCTTAAATGAGACCTATGCAAAAAAATCGACACTAGCAAAGTAATCTCTGGTAAAGGTGCTCTCTGCAATGGCTGTTTAATGTTAGTAATTGTTTTTCCTAAAGAGGACCGACTAACGAGCATAAGCAGCGTTTTTTCGTGGTACCTACAGCTGTAATAGGCCCTAAAGTAGCCTAAGTATCTAGATATATACATGCGTGATACATGCAATCATACATACATGTCATAAGTTTATATACTTTGTATGTATGTAGGCCTACATAAAACTACATATGCATGCATGCATATGTGCATGAATACATTGAATTGAATGGGAGCTACTTACTGAATCACAGACAACAGATAAAAAGCACGACCGCGTATAGGCTACATTTTCAAAAGTTCTCTGCTGCTGGTGTCAAAAGGGGTAACCCTAAACGGTTAATAAACCAGCTAGGTCCAGGAATGGCCTCTTCCCACTAGAATATTACAGAATGATGGCCAAAAGATATTTTTATAATTATACAGTGCCAGCTAAGTGAGAAAGAAAAAGAGAAAACTTAATTAGTCTTGCTTAACTAACAAAGTTAAATTTTCGCAAAAGAAACATTTCAATTGTTTCACGAGTCACTTCATAAATACAGATTAGATATTTTGCATAAGCTTATTTAGCAAATAATGCGTTAATTCAGTTTACAATTTTTGTTGAGATGATATACTGACCATGGTTATAGAAGGAGAATTCCAAAATCGTGGACTCAAATCGATATTTGCATGATGTCCTAGTATAATGATTATGAGCAGCAAGTCCTTGAATAAAGTGGCTACTCATCAAACAGCGAAGAAAGCAGTTTAATATTGGAGCAATACATGAATGAACCAATTTGAAATCTGTAATTATCAGCCAACTTTAGTAGGTTGTATTTTTAAATGCCAGTTTGGTATGCCTACAGTGTCCGACTATCGGGCGTGAGCATATTATGCGAATGGCCCTCTTCTGCATAATTTTTAGACGATGCAGTCTTGATGGGTAATTAGAACGATTGGATTGTATCATTAAAATTAGCTGAGTGCCATCGGTCTGGTTAAAATACCAAATGATGTTTCGCGCCAAAATTTAGCAATCTTACTGCTTACTTTGCGGATGGCTGTAAAGTTCGGTAGATATTGTCGCTTAAAATTAACTGTTTAGCTTGTGCCATTGTAATTTTTCCGACAAGACTTATTCTTAAACTGCACAGTATACCTGCATTCACATAAATGTAGATATACGCACATAATGCTACATGTATATCATTTGAAGATTAAACGTGAGGAACGTTACGGTATGCTACGGTATGCTAAAGGGCTCTTGATATATTGTATTGTATTGTATTGTATTTGAACACTTGTTATAGCGCCCCTACCAGATTCCTATTCAGAGGCGCTCCCGACTACTGCGCGAACGCTGAATCGGAGTTTCACGCCGAAGCGCATGAGCAATTGCGAGTGAAGGACTTGCCCAGGGTCCCTACGCGGTGGCTTTGAGGTGGATTCAGAACCCGCAACCCCTACGGCTGCAAGGCACCGAACATACCCCTATACCACCGCGCCCCAGTATATTGTGTTGTGTTGTGTGTTGCATTGTACTCCACGTTTATAATGCGACCGAGCCACCCGCAGTAAAGATCCGAGAAATTAATCTCTGATAAACCGACCCGACCGGGAAGCGAACCCGGGGCGCCGAAGTGACGAGCGGGAACCAACCCACTCGGCCACCAAGGATCCTTAATATATATATATATATATGTGGTGGTCATAGGCGCAACCACCCTATGGGGCCCGTGGGACGCGTCTCCCAACTTTCGAACAGATTGGGACGGTCCCCCAACTTTTGAGAATGTTGAGGTAAACAAGAGCCCAAAATGCACTGCATTCGGTGTCAAATGCTCAAAATTGCCTTGGCTCCGCCCCCAGACCCCGAAGGGTTCCTCGTACCCTAGTCGTTACGAGCTCCTTGCCTTCCGCAATCGCGGCTATGCTCCTTCCGCCTTCCGCACTCGAAGTTCCCCCAACTCGGACGTTCTAGTAGGTCCCATCCCCAACAAATCGCTGACACTGCTGCCGATAAAATATAAAAGGGTCAGGCTAAAGCCGTAAACTCAAGTGTATCAGAATTCAGTGCAGTATGTTACTGTGTAATTTTACTCTAAAACTTTACTTATCTCGCTTTTTAAAATTCGACTAAGGCTCGCGGTAGAAGCCTAGGAGGACATTTCAGTTTTTAATGCTGCGACTGCGAGTGGTGTTCTTCTGAAACCTAAGATCTCAGTTTATTTATAATAACAAAGTCATATTTTTTCACAGATCTCGATGGTTTAGGCACTTTGATATCGAAATCATCGGTGAAAATTTAGAGGTAAATTAGAGCCCAACATGTACTTCATTTGGCATCAAATACTGAAAATTGCGTCGGCACTATGTAGGCCTAATGTTCAACAAAAGAATTAAATCGTACAATACATGCATGCTATGCTCTTAGATACACATGACAATCAATCAATCAATCAATCAATCAATCAAATCAATCAATCAATCAAAACTCTTTTATTGAATCCATGTCAAATAAAAATCACATAACATTTAACACAAAATATCAGGATTGGCCGCAAGAGGAGTCCCAAAAGGGATCAAGATCCCGCTAACTAGGACACCTAAAACAACATTTCAGAAATTTGAATTAGTGATAGCTAAATCCTTGACAAACAGTGCAACATCCAAGTTTCATACAGTAATGCAAACAGTATAGTACATAGTACACAGTACATGATAAACACAATTCAAAACAGTATGAAAATAAATAAAAAAAACGAAAACCTTAACTAACAGTGAAAAAGAATATCCGGCAGGGTAGGTTAAAGCTAATTTCCATTAATCAGGAAGGCATGCAGCATTTTTTTAAAGTGTCGTAGTTAACCGTCATGCAGTGGTATTCGAATTTGTATTTTTAGTGACAGTACTTTCGCGAGATAGCTTTCTATTTGAAATTAGAGACGAAATCGAGAGACCGCATTTGAATAAACAATATGTCATCTGTCGACTAAGATTATAGTAGGGCTATGCTTCATGTAGTCATAAGCATATCCACCGTTCTTCATGAAAATTGGTTTATTGCTGTTTAACGGCACCGTGTTGTAATCTGCATTGCCCTCCTTCTTTCTCCGGTCTTGAAACGGACAATGGATTTGATGGAAATTGAAGTATTGTTTATATTTATATGATCGTAATTAGAATTGATTTTTTACCCATTAGCGCCCAATGATCCCATTTGGGAACACGCGGATAAATTTAAGTATAAAATAAATGTATCGTGTTATTTAGTTACCGTGGGCAGCTTTTGACTGTTAAATAGTCCATTTACGATATTTTAGCCTAATCTTGAGTTTGCAAAAATTTCTAGTGGGCGGCAGCCATCTTTAAAGTTTCGGGTTTTTTCAAAATTCGGCTGCTTCCAGTTTCTCGTCTGCATAAAAGGTAAGAGAATTTAAATTTTAAAAGTGTTTATGTGATTTAAGTGTAACATTGCGTAGCTACTGTTATGCCAAATGTGCATTGAAAAATCAAATGTATTGCGGTAGAAATGTTTAGTAAATCTTTGATGTTCCCAAATGGGAACATTGGGCACAAATGTAGTCTGTTCCCATTTGGGAACATGATGGAGGAATTCATTGAGTTATTGAAAACTCCGCATCGCGTGCATTACTACTGTCCATATTTATAAAAGAATATGAGATAAATTAGATTTTCTCGATCGAATTTGGATATCGTCTGAATACTGTGGATCATTGGAAACAAAGGGTGACGCTCCGGTCTTGGCGAAGAGATGATGAAGGGAAATTCTCTACGCCGCTGCAGAGCCTGAATGAGGTATAGTACTGTACACTGCGAGTGAGCACTGGAAACTTGCAGCTAAAGATAGAACCGCAGCTGTGGCCGAGTTGATAATAATAACAGGAGAGTAAATATGCGCGTATAGAGTACGCAGCCCTAAGCCACGCATTGTTAATTATAATCTTTAAAATGTTGTCACCGACTCATTCGATTCGCGAGAGAGAAGGAGAAGAAGAAGAAGATATTAGCAGTGAACGCTCTCGGACCGAAGAAAGATCTGTCAGAGCGCTGGATAGTGTGGTACAAATGATTACCACTCTGAACAGTACAATGACGCAGATGCAGGCAGAAACAGAACGAATGCAGAGAGAGGCAGCCGACAAACAGGCGAACATAACTAATCGAGTGCTAGACCGACTCGAAGCATTGGAAGTTATCGTTCAAGGGCAGATAGGGGACCGGACTGCAACTAGAACCACCCACACTCAGCCTAGAGAGCTGAGGACGTCCTGTCCGGACGTGTCGCCTCCCTCGGAATTAATAACCACCTCGTCAACAGAATACAGAGAAAGAGGGCCAATCGCCAGTTGGTCCTGCCCCTTGGTAGCGCGACAGGGAAGTTTGGCAGGAGCAAGACAGAGAGCAGAGCAGTCCGGTAGGGGGTTCGAATCCGGAGGGCGCATTAGTCCGCGCCAGCACCCGCTAAAC